>JARHVA010002272.1:0-12500 GCA_037957365.1 Torreya grandis
CTGAGTGTCAATGTTTGTTCTGAGTGTTGTTGATAAATAAATATTAACATGAATAATATACCATTAAACTATTTATAGTCTTAGATATTGATGGTGATGATCTAATTTCACCTTTAAGTAAAGGTTAATAGAGTGTTTTAGTCACACAAGCTTGTAGGCCTATAAGTGTACATTCATGAGTCCAAGTTTGTGTTAGGAGTGTTTGATAACATGAATATATACCATGAGTTCTTTTAAATATATTTATATATGTCTATCTCATTTTAAGGTCACCAAATAAGGTGTGGGAAAGTGAGTGTCCTCCAACTCATGTGAACCACTGCATAGAAAGTTCTATGCACCTCATAAAACATTTGATGAACAAGTGATATCCTCTTGGAAAATTTAGACCCTTTTAAGATATTGTGTAATGTTCTCAAGGGAGAAATGGTACATGGATTCAAGAATACTAGAAGCTATAAATACACATATAGGTAAGGTTTGAAATGAATAAAGATACTTTAAAAATTAAATATGTCTATAACTTGAGAGAGGGATTAAATGAACATTTTTAACTAATAAAAAGTTTTATTATCTTAAATACCAATGACACTATAAGTTAGTTCAAGTTGATAACCAAATTCTCAAAACTCCCAAAGAGAGCACCACCTAAATTTAAGCTTCAATGAATAAGAATTGAGAGTGAATGGAGTTTTAGAGTTTGAAATCTATGATAAAGCTAAGTGAAACTCTAAACATAATAATCTTGAGTTGAAACAAGATTAATGCAACACCTACCTATTGATATGACAAGACAACCTAGGTTTGACCAATATATACACAGTCTTCATCACCTATAGGCCTACTTAGTCTAGGTGATGAACCATCTTCAATGCATAAGGTATGACAAGTTTTATAAGGATGCAATAAAATTTATTAGTAAATTAAAAGTTACCTTAACTTCTCTTAATGGTTATCTTGAAAGTTCATAAAAATATCTCATAATGAAAACCAAGAAGGCCTAAATGGGATTAAAATCTCTTTTTATATGATAGACATAATTGGAAACACCTCATAACTTGGAAGGTACTTCTAGGCTAAAATATATTGAATTTTTAATTGGTGTTTGGCACGTTCAAATTCCTTATTGAGTTCACTAAAAACTTGCACAATCAAATATCCAAAGGAAGTTTTAAAAACCTACAATCATTACCTATAGCTAGTCTTGAATAGAGTAATATATATGTCAAGGATATATAGGTAGGGTTAGATCCATATGTTTTTTTAAATCCCTAAACACCTTAGGGAACATCAAGAAACATGAAACACAATATTTCATAAAAATATCACCACCTAAAAGGGTCTCTAAATACCAATGTAGACCTATAGTTATACCCTAAAATTTTATGAGTTGACTATGTAAAGTTCCATAGAGTGAATAAATGGATTAGGTAAGATAACATGAGTGACCTAAGGTGTTCATAGAGTGATTTCCATGTAATAAAAAGTGTCTAAGTGATTATATCACTCTCTTCAAGGGGAAGAATATAGAGAATGCAGTCAATAGGCCTATAGGCCTAATACCCTCCTTAAGGCATCAACACTTAGAGACTGAGGTCAAGAGAAAAAGGGGTATAATTGAAACCTATTGTAGCCTTCCTAAGATATTTTTAGAGGTGAGAGATACATTTATTTTCAAAAGGGAGCTTAGAAAGGCCCATTTCGGCCTAGAACTATTGTTAGAGTGCACAAAATGCACTTTTTCCACCTAAGGAGCATCTTTAGAAGCTCACAACTATACAAAATAGTTGCATGGGGGTGATTATCACTTTGAGATAGTTTATGGTTTTTTTCTACAATAGATTAGTGGAATTGGTTCAAAGGTTAGAGGCCTAACCTTTATGAACCTTTGCTAAGAATTTTAACCCCTAAAAACCCTTTTTAAACCCTAATAAGGACCTGATATAGAAAATATTGAATAAAATGTATCCATATGGATTAAATTTTTCCATGTAATAATTATATAATGTTAAGCAGTCCCATAAATTTCTCATCACATAATTTTTCTATACTATCATCTGTATGGATGGGGTAAATGCTTCATTTTTGTAGGTTTTTATGAAGATAAGAAGGTGAAGACATTAATGAATGAATAATCACCATATTGGATGGTCTGTTAATATGTTTTAAAATCTCATAGACCTCAAATTACTCTCATTTATTCATAAAACCACTTATATAGGTCTATGTAAGAAGGGCAGTCTTAAAAGGCTAAAATGGACTAGAATGGCCATCTAAATGAACAAGTAATTACAAGTTGGGATTATCCTAAGGTTTCCATGATAAAATAGATCACAAATGGGCCTAATAAACATGTCTCTCATCCATGAAAGGAGTGGTATTGAATGCCTACAACCATATAAATAATAAGTGTCAATGCAAGGCCTAGTTTGTTAGTTGGCCTATTTGATCATTAAAAGAAGACTACATGATATGCAAAAAAGAGCATGAAAGATAGGTGTTTAAAGGATATTTAAGTTAAAGTATTTTTTTGATAAGTTTTTCAATTATGATTTCCATCTTTTAAACTAGAAGGAGGTTTCAAAAGTCTCCAAGGTAGTTTCAAACTATTGCTAACTCCCTAGTCAAGAAGTTGTCTTTTGGCATAAGAAGAATACAGAGGTATCAAGATGAGATGTCAAACATTAAATAAGGTTTCAAGGTGATCATGTCAATTAGGATAATATTACACTAATGTAACTCCTTTTTATTGAAGTGGCAGATCTTTAAAACTTCAAAGATGCTAAAATGAGTGCTTTCTCTTCTCATCTTTGCCAACCTCATGGAGTTACTTAGGGATCAAATTGACACATATTTCAAATCAGGTTTTTGTGATTGTATTATATTTTTAAAGAGAATAAATAACTTCATGATGATTGATGAATCATCATTTTTCTTTCCTACACCTCTCTCTCTCTCTCTCTCTCTCTCTCTCTCTCTCTCTCTCTCTCTCTCTCTCTCTCTCTCTCTCTCTCTCTCTCTCTCTCATCTCTCTCTCTCTCTCTCTCTCTCTCTCTCTCTCTCTCTCTCTCTCTCTCTCTCTCTCTCTAAAATTCTATATAAAAATAGTGATTTTTGGCCTTGTAAGCTATCCTCAAATTGGTTATGGTGAATCCTTACCAGAATTAAATCTTTAACTTTCCTATTTAAATTAATTCAAGATGGATATTATGTCTCTTTTTTGTAAATAGTTAATTTTGATATATTGTATTGATGAATGCTTAGTGATAGTATTGTATTATTTTCATTTGTCCTTCTCCTATGCAAGTTGTGTATTTCATAGGTCATATGAAGTGTTCTAATTATTTTGATAAGCTAGAGAACTGATAAAATATTAGTGTTTATATTAACAACCATTATTTTATCATCCCAATCCCTTTTTCACCTCTCAAACCTTCATATTGAAATACTAATGTGATTAGGAGTTTTTTGGAGTAGTATAATCAAATTGTAGTCTATGTTTCGTAGTGCATCTTTAACAATATATGGACTTTAAATTTGGTGCATCACCTTCAATTTATGTTGTTGGTTTTAGTGTTCATTTATCCCTTTTCCATGTCAATCACATAATTTAGTTGGTTATTTTAGGTATTGTAATTTTAGGAGCTAGCCCAAAATATAGAGGTTTGACTCACTTGTAGGTAACCCAAAACTTATATTCAATCCAATTGTATAGCTCAAATAGATAGGGAATTAATCACCCTCTCATATGGTGCATTTTTGAGCTATAACAAGGATTACATTCAATAACTATTTTTTCCTAAATTTCTTATCTCTTAGTATAACCATTTTTATTATGATGACCATGCATTTTATATTGTGTAAAAATATATAAAATTTATTATTATCCTTCACTACTAGTTTTGGACCTATACCTATTTTCTATCCTTTGAACACTTGCATCCCAAACAAACACTTGCATCAACACAATTGTTCACTTTTCCTACAAAGTATCTAGTGCCCAAAATTCATCTAGTTTACAAATTAAACATATCCTAAAGGTAGGCATAAGTTATTTAGTGTGAGATATTTATAAAAGGGATTGGTATATATAAAAGATTGACCTACATTCATCTATCACCTAGAAAAATACTAAAACTCAGAAGGCTATATACCAATAATCACTTAATAAATCATTCAAGTGAGAAAACCTACCCTATTTATCTATATTTATCTATCAATCATAGAATTAGTATTCCTATGGGTTTGAATCATTTAAAGATCAGCTCATGATTTATATTTTACAAGTTATAATCTAGGTCACTATATGTAATTTTTTAGTGAATATACAAGCCAAAATGTATGGGGGAACTACATAATTTTGAGGTCCTATTCATAGTATTTACTATGTAGGTAGTGCCCATTGATAAAAGGGTCCTTTGGGAAACTTGACATCTTGATACCACTAACCCATTTTTCCACACTCACTCCAAGGGTGAATAGGCTAGATTCTTATCATTCAATAAAGAGTGATAACATGTACATGTGATATATATACATAAAAAGAAATATGAAAAAAGTAGAAGGATTTATTTGGTCTCATCTATATCCAATAATTATTTCATATAGGACATGTTTGGTAGGGTTAGACACATGTGTCAAAGAAACTATCTAAATCTGATGTAAAAACTTGAGGCCATAAAAATAATACTCCCAAAATTCAATGATTGTTCCAATATCATCTCCCAGTCCAATTCCAACATGTTATAGATCAGAATTTTATGATCATAGTAAACCAAATAAGTGTCACTTATTTACAATTCATTTCAATATGTATCAATAGTTATACTCTACTATTTATATAAATCTTAGTTGTATAAATTCATGATACTATTTTTATGAATTTTTATATTAGTTACTTTGCTCATTAGGTTAGTTCACCATCCTTGTGTAAAAGCTAATATAATATTCTTTAACCCTATATAATCACACATATCTAAATTTAGAGTTAAAATTATAGATGCATCCACTGAAACACCACCAAATTCTAGAACAGACTCTATAGTTAACCAATCTACTCCAACTATGAAACCTTCTTCTAATAAAAAAAGTTAAAAAATAACAACTAAAAGAATAAAAACTAGGAAAAGAAAGGCTACAAAAGAAAAAAAAATGAAAAATATGAAAACATGAGCTTATATAGAGAATAAATATAAAATGAACTATTATAAAAGGAATACTTACAAAAGCAACAATTACAAAAGGAATAATTATAAAAAGAAAGGGTAAAAAAAGATAAGTTAACATAAGAGATTTTACAAAAATAAAGGTTTTAAGAACAATCATGTGATAATCAAGAAAGAATACATAAGAAAGAGTTTATCAAGAAGGAAGTTCAAAATAAAGATATACCTAAATAGGCTAATTTCACAAGAAAATTTTAAAAGGAGATAATTAAAAACATTCCTCATATCTATATCCTTTGACTCTTAGTCCTTAGATTGATGGAAATAAATCCACCAATGTCAAGATTCATTTTTTTTCATGAAGTCAATATTTTTAGCATGACCATTATCCAATATCTTGTGTATGATTTTCAACACTTAGGTAATATTAATGGGTGTAAATACTACATTGGATTCATGGATTTTACAATAAAAATTGGTATTTAAACATGTTTCATTATATTTCACATTGAACCTACTTTAGATCAATACAATGCAAAACTAGGAAGATCATGGCTAAGATCAATGGGGGAAACACTAGGTAAAGATCATGACTATGTTACATTTGAGAAGTAATGTGTGATTATTACCTTTTAAATAGAGTTAGATTATTTAGAATAAATAAATAAAGTATAAACTATTTATTTAAAAAATGATACATGACCTACAAATAAACACCACATTCTAATTAGTGATTTAACATATAATTCAATAGGAGATCACATATTTTATGTAATAAATCCATGGGAGAATTATGTTGATGTAATCATTGGTTAATTTTAAACATAAATTATTTTACATAGCCTATCAAATTGATCATCCATTATATTCTTCTATTTTGACATACATATATCCATATGCTTATGCATTGATCATTATTCTATCCCATGGGCTCTTGCCTCCTTGTTTATCCCAATTAGAACATCTATGAAATCCATTATACCAAGTTATATATTATGTATTCCCTTAATTTTACACAATCAAAGACATATATATCTACATATCACATAAGCACATAGATTATTACCCATTGGGGACATATAGATCCTTATATACACATATGCTATTGAGATACATTATTATGATACATTTATATAATGGGAGTCATATTTCCCCCACATTTACATGATATCACATCTAATGCACACTATTATTTGAAACATGTTATAGATTGTTCATATCTATCCCATTCTTTTATTTTTGAAACCATTACTCTTGGGCTCAATTTTAAAAAACCAAATAATTTAAAATATTAAAAAAATACAAAATTGAGATCCAATCATGACATAATTAATATATTATTCTATTCACATATATTATTTATCACATTTTTGGTATATGACATATTATTATCATACACACATGCATTTAATGGTATATGATTGTGATATAGGACATATATGTTACGTCTGAATACATACATACATACATACATACATATATATATATATATATACACACACACACACACATTTACATATACATATAAATATAAATACATACATATGTATGTATATATGTATATGTGTGTATGTGTATGTGTATGTGTATGTGTATGTGTGTATGTATGCATAGATATATATACATATGTGTGTTTGTTATAATTTCCTCTACCTAGTGGCCATGCCAATAGTGGGGGCATATGTTTCCACAAGTTTTACTATTATGGGTTATATATTTCTATAAACCTTTACCATGTTAAGCAATTTATATTTCTTACACACATCTTACTTATTATTCATATATTACATAGTGATACATGGATATGATACTCTAATATGATGTGATATTAATATATATATATATATGGATGTTGTATACTAGTCTCTACTTGTTCTATTATCCATTAATGTTATTACTCTCTTACATGATAGGCTAGTTTGTGCTTATCTATTGTTATAGATTAATAGTTAGTAACATTATTATTATGTGAGTTTAAGTATTTATCGAGAGGTAAATAGTATTGTGTTTTATTATTTACCATATGGTAAATAATCCTAGTTTTTGTATTACCTAAGTATGTAGTTACTTTGTTATACCCATGAGTCCATTAATGGGTATATTATTATTTATCCTTCCTATTATTTAGGAAGTTATTTTATTCCTTTATCTATATAATATCCATTATATAGTTTGTTTATATGGTTGAATATAATATAAAGTGTGTTGAAATATTATTTTTGTTGTCTATGTATTTAGCCTATGGATTATATTGACTTTATTGCATGAATTAAATTTTTATGATAAGTTCCTCTAGATCTTAACAGTGTTATCAAAGAAGATGAGATCCTGAGAATTATGTGGAGAAAATCCATGGTTTCTCTTATGTATGGGATTTTTTTGATGTGAGAAGTTATTAGCTTGGTAGATTAACTTGAGCTAGATTAATTAGATCTTTATAAATGTATTTAGATCCACGACTCTAAGACTTCTAGATCACCATATTACATTGAAGTTACACTATGTGGAAGTGATTTTTAGTACATGGATGTATAAAAATTAATTTTTAAGGTATTATATAATATTTAATTTCATGCTCTTATAAAATCTATTTGATTGTAGTCAAAGACCGCAGCTCTACAGATTCATGATCTAAGCAATTCACAGCACATGATCAAGATCTAGTTTGTGAAAGGACATTTATCCAAGGAAAATACAAAGTGTTTACTTTAAATCTTCTTACATATACAAAATCCATCAAGTTCATCAAACTATTCAAAAGGAAAAACCAAATCCTAGTTTCTATTATTTGCCTCTATAAAAATCATTATGTTTTTCACTTGGAGATCAACAATGAGTTTTAGCCAAGGATGCATTCTATTCACATCAATATACTACCAAAGAGAAATGAAAATTTATGGATTATAATGATTTGTTACTAAGGATAATCTTATCTACCAAGTTATGCATAAATGTGCAGCCTTACATGCATTCATAAATATTTCCTCAAAGATTGACTGTTTAGCAACGTCAATATGTTACTCTCCATGGAAGTCTAAAACTATCCACTGAATTCCATTCTCAATGTGTATATTTTGGAGTATTAGATCAACTTCATCATCCTTCATTTTTTTAATCTATTCTTCCAAAATATACTCATCATAGCACTGCCTCACTTCAGTGGAAAATCGATGGCTTTTATAAGTAGTGATTTGGTATAGCCTTAGATATATTCTATGAGTCTTAGGTATTTATTAAGTCAAAATTAAGTTTTTAGAATTTTTTAAATTCTTGTCTCTTTATTTATTTGGTGTCATTTTTTTTAAGGCATGACCATAAATATTAAAGGTTATTAAAGTGTCATTTTGTCAATTTATAGTATTTGGTTTGTTATAGGGTTGTATTATTTTTTTAGTTGATGTATATATCTTTATTTATAATTTATATATTTATTATGATATGGTTCATAAATATTATATTAGTCATGTCCTTTAGTTTATTTTTTGTATGTCATAAAATTTATTGTTGTCAAAAAGAGTTGAGTTGTAAAAATATCAAAAAGAGTAATGAATGCATTTTTGCTTATACATGACATCCAAATTGTAAGGGGTCTTGTCATAAGCTTCATTAAGATATTGACTGAGTGAGTAGACACTGGAGATTGGAGGATACACAAAGGAATAAGGTTTTCAGAGCCTCTCATTAGTCACCAATGATGGGGCCAAAGAATATCTGCCAGCATATATAGTATGGTGTGTTTTTAATTTCTATTATGTGCTTGAATAAGATCATAAGTGTTATTCCTATTCAAATAATCCTTTTTTATATTTCCTTTTGTAATCCCTCTAAGTTATAAAATGATGGGAATTAAACATGTAATTGCATATATGACATGGTTTATGGTAAACCAACAAAACCACTTGGTTAGTGGTTAGCCATAGGATAAACCATCATTGGTTGTTGGTAAGCCATAGGAAAAACCATCATTGGTTTTTAGTTATCCATGGAAAAACATTTTTTAGGTTTGTGATCCTTGGAAAAATCACACAATAATAATTTAGATGCTATGCATGACAATTTTCTCCCCATGTTTAGATTAAGGGGGTGCAACTAGGGATAATAATGTTAAGGGGGTGAATGTTACAAATCAATAGTTAGTAACATTATTATTGTGTGAGTTTTAGTATTTATCGAGAGATAAATAGTATATTTATTTGATTATTTACCGTATCGTAAATAATCCTAGTTGTTGTATTACCTAAGTAGTTAGTTTGTTATACCCATGAGTCCATTAATGGGTGTATTATTATTTATCCTTAATATTCTTTAGGGAGTTGTTTTATTCCTTTGGCTATATAATATCCATTATATAGTTTGATTATATGGTTGAATATAATATACAGTGTGTTGAAATATTATTTTTTTTGTCTATGTATTTAGCCTATGGATTATATTGACTTTATGTGCATGATTTAAATTTATGTGATAAAATCCTCTCAATCTTCGCATCTATTGCATGTAGAATTTGACTTTTTTGATGTGACATATTTATGTCCCTTATTTGTGACATTTTTTAGGACCCTTTCAAGTGGCCCTTGGCTTTATTTGTTAGTCCCCTTATATGTGGCCCTTGGCCTTATGTGTGACATTAAATCTTTAGTTTGTTGTACCTTTTGAACTTATTTATATTCAGTGGTGCCATCATTTATAACATATAATTATACTATGTATCCTTATTTATTTATATTTTAGTGATAATTACTACTATGTTATTCATTGATATATCTTAATAGAGCTGACACTTATCTTTCATGCATTACATATGTTGTATACATGCCTTGATTGATATATACATTACTATGATGACATATTATCCACATGTTTATACATGATTCTATATTTACACATGACAAGATACAATTAAATTTTATTTTAATATGATTAATTTACAAGACACATCCCTAATCTCAAAAGAGGGGAATTATAGTAGGTTTTTCATAGATACATAAGCCTACATGAATAGAAAATCAAATATGAGTATCTATTTTATATATCTATAATGGTTTATATATCATATGATTCCAATCATATGACATATATTAGAACATAAGTATAAATTATGGAGGCATGTTCCATGTATATGAATTCACTTTATATAAATTTTATTCCAAATTTATGCACACTAGGGTGCATAAGCATAGTCATTTGTACATAATTTACAAGATCATGAATTAAAAGTTTAAAATACACATAAATTTGAGATACAATCTCTAAAATATAAAATATATATACATAAAATTATATATTAGTTAGTATAGATTTAGAGGGAATGATGTTGGTTCATGCACACATACACACTTTTAGATTCATGAGACATTATACTAGTTTATACACACCTACAAAACAACATAGTTTAGAGTTAAATGAAAAATGGTTTTAATTTTTGTTCACACTTATCAAATTTGTAGTGATGTTTGGGGCATGAACATTTTTAATTATTTTTTTAATCAAACATTTTATTCTACATTAAGTGAACTTGATCAAAACTATACAATCAAATTTGTAGTCATGATATGGGAATGGACATTATTCAACCCCTTTCAATCATGAAATTTATTTTATATTGATAAAACTTGAGTGAATTAAATAAAATATATATAATTTAATATATAAACTATCTATAGTGGTTGATTTGATTTTTACATTAGTGAACTCATAATTGGTTCCCCTTTATTTTTAGTGTAGTTATTTGGTTATTAAATTGCATACTTCTCCCCACATTCATGATGGTTGGGACATACATCTGTCTAACCTAAGGGCTTATATAGTTACACATATTTGGGAAACATTCACCCTAATTCTTTGTGTGATTTAACAAGGAAACATAATTTCTCCATATTTCAACAAGAGGAACCAATCTCCAAGTGATTAAATAGAAAGCATATTTATCTAATGCTTAAAAAAGGTACATCATATCCAAAAAGTTTAATTGGAAACATGTTTTTCACCAAAACACATGTGTACTCATTCCTTACTGATTAATTTTCAATAATTCAAATTCAGATTTCAAACTTTCAATCCATGGACATTGACTACACATGTTTATTACATGTTTTAAGATTGAGTTATTATCATAATTTGATATTTTTATGAAAGATAAAACATGTTGTACACACTCATGTATATATTTTAATTTAATTCAAGAAATTACGTTATTAGAGTAAGAGGGGTAATTTATATATACTAAAATATGGTTTAATTACTTGATAATTACAAGCTTTACATACATTTACCACACATTACTTGAACACACAAATATGGTCCTAACTTACCACTATCTCAAACCTATATACTACCTTATGATCTTGATCCTTCCATTATACTATTAAAAAACTATACAAACTTCAATATTTATTTTAAATTAGCATAAAATAATGAGCATACATGCCTAAATGCTCATCTTAGTCCATATGTACATGGGTTAATAACATCAGGTTCAATCAATATTAGATGAATTTTAAAATCATACTATCTTAAAGATTTACATATGGATGTATTTCCCTTGTTAGATTATTAGATATTAAGGAAAAGATCAATCATCAAATATGGTTGATTTTGGTTAGCTCGAAGCATTATAATTTCTTGATTTTTGCATGATTCTAGATGTCATAAGCACAACCAAGGTTTCAAGGTGAAGGAGGATAATGTATAGAGTTATGTGCATCATTAAAATTTAACATCACACATAAAATGCTTTAAAATATAAGTGAAGGTGATTATATGGTCACTGCCCCATATTTTAACATAGGTCACTACTAACCAACACATGCCAATATTGATAGTTGATACTAACCCATATTTATGACCCAACCTTATGAAGACATAAACACAATTACTAAACTATAAAAATCATAGGCTTGATTTAGTCTATTTTACACTACCAAAATACTATAATGCCCAAAATAAACATGTGACAAATCCTATCAGAGGAGTTATTTTTTTAAACTAAATTTTATGATTTGCATTTACATACTAAGCCTATACATCACTAGGTTTAACTATTTTTACTCAACCTATAGGAATTGGCTAATCAATTTATTTAATGTAATTAATATTGTTTAAATTAATTAATTAATAAGGTAGATTTAAATTTTATTTCCCAAAATTCAAAATAACCTTGTGTGTAAAAATGTAGGTGGAAAAGGATTAATTAATTTATCAAATAAAGTAATTAAATCCAACCTAAGTTATCCACAAGTAAATAATTTACTCACACTCATTTACAAATTATTATTTTCCAGTAATAATTAAAACACACCCTTTAAGGGTAAGAAGAAAAGTAATTTATTTAATAAG
>JARHVA010002272.1:15000-80000 GCA_037957365.1 Torreya grandis
GGGAAATTTAATAACACCAAGATATTCCAAAATAATGTGCTTGACCACCCATCTTATAGGCATCACTTCATGAAAATCTCACCAAGTTATGTTCATGCATAGCCTCCCCCAAGCCCAGGAAAAGAGGCATGCCTCAAAATAATATTCACAATGAATAATATTGAAAGGGTAATGGTTTGGTATAAATAATTAAGAGTAAAAAATAACAAGGTATTCATAAAGAAAAATAATAATAAAGGAATTAAAAAATGACTTCACTAAAGGTAAGATAAGAGGGATCTAGCTTTGTTTGTCATATAATTTTATCAATAAAAATAAAGCTTCTGAAGCCAAATAAAAGAGTGCTTGTCAAGAAATAATTTTCCTCCTTACACCATCCATAATACATCATGACTCCTTAGACATCCCATACCCTACTTAGACCTCCCATATCTTATAAACGAGAGTGGATTTTCAACCTTATAAAAAGGTTCCACTTCTCATAAGAACTTCATGCCACTAAGGCTAGAGTGGGATTGTATAACAAGCTATAAGCAAGAGTTCCACTCTCTCATTCCCCAAATACATGCACCTATTCCAATCCCAACATGGGTGGTATAAAGGTGCTCCCAAATCCCATACCTAATATTCACACAATAAAAAATAAATAAAACAATAAAAAATAGAAGTCATGTTAATAATAAAAAAGTGAAAATCTTAAAAGGAATCCAAGAACAAGGCCTCAAATCTAGTAAAAACATTTGTTAATTTTATTTTATATGACATTCATTCAATAAAATCAAGATAAGATAAAAAAATTAAACATAAATAAAATTAGTAATAAAGACCTACCTCAAACCAAAATCTCCACTTGACACTCTTCCAAAATCCTTTATCCAAGCACCCAAGAATTCCAATAATCCAAAATGTATAAACCCAAAATGATCAAAATAATTTCCTTAAATGAAGAAGATAACAAAACCAAAGACCAATAAGATGGTGAAACATGGACATCCTTATCCTAATGATGTGACCTCCCTCTATAAATTTCTATTACAAATATCTTAAATGCCCTTACACACTCACATGCATTTCTTGAACTCAAAAACATTACACAACTTTTTTTTTCAAAAAGAGAGGATAGCTTGTGGAAGCAAAATTTAGATCATAAATAAGGCCTTACTATGACCAAAAAGTGGTCAAAGTTCCTTTAAAATCCCACCTACCCAATGGGTGTATGTATGGGTCCAAAAAGGACTATTAAGAGAAGATTTTCTTGTCAAATACTCAAGCTAAAAGTGGTTGAAATGAAAAATATGATTTTTAACACATGGATTGGGTTTGTGGGTCAACCCAATCCTTAACAAGGTTAAATAACCTCATTTATGGCTAATATAGCTTTAGGGTGACTAAACTTAGAATAGAGGTTTTAGTCATAATACCAAAGTTTAAAATGTAATAAAGGAAATAATTTAAAAGACAAAATAATACAATTAACAATTTGAAAATAAAGAAGGGTATATGATTAAAGGTTTAAGGTGATTTTAGATGTGTATATAATTCCTAAAGGTGTGTATGGTTGACTTGTAATCTTTCCTTTGGCCCCATTAAACCTTCACACTCAATGCAACATCAAATACATCCATGGAAAAATAATTTATATCTAGAATTATATGAACTAGTATAACTATCAACATAAAAACTTTACAATACAATCATATAGCTTGGTTAGTTTAATATAATCAACTGTAAATTCACAAAATAGAACATCATACTATTTAATATCAACATATCAATAACAAGGTATATATACTCATAAATTATCATGCATATAAATTAAATCTACCTAATTGTTAATTAAAGTCCACCAAGTCAACAAACTATAAAATGTGGGCACCCCATGCCGCCAAATAATCTAACACATATCCATCAAGTCAACAAAATATATAACAAATTATAAAATAAGGAGTGATGTCAAAATGGGGTATCACATCCCCCTCCCATAAGAGTAGTATTCCTCTTAGTAGTCACTAGATAGGTGTAGATACTAGGCTTGTAAGGCTATCACATCCTCCCAAGTAAGTACAGACTCATCATATCTATCCAACTAAACCGTGACCTGGTCTAGCTTTCAGCCTTAAATTTCCAACATTTGGTGAGAAAAAATAAGTATGGGTGCTAATACTAGTTTTCCACTCCCTCAACTTGTAAATACATCCATTTTAAAACATGATAAATATCTCAAACATATTTCCTCAAAAGTGAAACATGAAAAAAATTATGGACTTGAGACAGGTTGGGTGGAAAATATAAGCGGTAGGCAACTAGTCCTCCTATCTCCAAGATCTTAAAGGGGCCCATAAAATAGGGTGTGAGCTTAGAGACTTTTTTATATCATATTAAGCTCTTAATTGGTTTCACTCATAAAAATACTTTATCCCCAACTAAAAAATGTTGATTTGTCATCTTTACATAAACATACTTCTTCTATCTATCTTGCACTTCTTGTAAGTGCTATCAAATGAGGACTACTATTACTCCATATCTTGTAGTATAGCCAAGACAATCACAACCCTATCCTCAACTCTATCCCAAATCATAAGAGTTCTACATGGTCTACCATAAAGAGCCTCATATGAATCCATCTTAAGGGAATTATGGTAACTGTTATTGTAGGTAAACTTAACCAAATATAAGTAGACCTCCCAACATGATTTTTGATCCATCATATACATGCGTAACATGTAATCTAACACTTGGTTAACCCTCTCTATTTTCCCATCTATTTTTGGATGATATGATGTGATAGAGTTGAGTTAGTACCCAATACCCTCTAAAGGGTAGTCTAGAACTCAAAATTCCACACAAGGTCTCTATCTGAAATAATATTCTACATAGTCCCATATAATCAAACAATGTCATCCAAGAAGTCCTTTTCCATAACTATGGTATTTGAAGTGGTCTTTATAGGAGATAAATGGGCCACCTTGGTCAACTTATACATTATCACCATGATTGCATCATGGCAATAGGAAGAGAGAGGTATACCAACAATAAAATTCATATAAATGGTATCATATTTCCACTCTAGTATGTCATGTGGATATAAAAGATTAGTTTGATGTTGATGTTTTGCCTTAACCCATTGACACTCAAGACATCATGCTACATACTATACAATGTCATGTTACAATTTAGGCTAATGATACAACTATCTAAGCTCTACATGCATCTTCTTAACCCTAAGGTCTATTGAATAGGGGTCATGATGAGCCTCTAATAAAATCAAGTCTCCTAAGCCACTAGTAATGGGAACATAAATGCAACCTCTATATATCAAAATACCATCTAACTCTAAGGAGTAAACAATAAAACTTCCCTTCAAGGCCCTTTTGTAATCTAACATCTATAAAATATCCTAATAAAGACTATCCTTAGGTAGATGCTCAATAATTTTCCCTCTCATATTAGTGCAAAAGGTCATATCTAAAAGCTGGTATCATATGCTCTCTAATGCATCCTAGATAATCATGGTTGTAACCTCATGTCACCTCCAACTCAAAGCATCTGCTAAAATAGTATCCTTCCCTTTGATATACTAAATATCAAAGTGTTATTCATAAAGGAACTCCATCCAAAACCATTGATAAACATTGAGGTTAGGTTGAGTGAAGATGTGTTGGAGACTCAAGTGGTCTATCCTCAAAATAAATTAAATTTCAAGGAGGAAATACCACAACCTAAGAAGCACATGTACCATTTATACTAACTTTAGGTTTTGAGTGTGGTAGTTTAACTCATAATCCTTGAGTTTCCCAAATTTAAAGGCAAGGACCCAATTGTCATAGATGAGAATGATACCCAATCCCAATTTTGAAGCATCAATACACACTAATAGTTCACCCTCTAGATTAGGTAATACTAAGATCAATGCACTATTTAGACACTCTTTCAACATCTATAAGGCCTGCTCACAATTATTTGACCAAATTAACTTCTTTCCTTTTCTTTGAATGGAAGTGATGGGTTGTGCTATCTAAGAGAAGTCTTGGATAAAGAATTGATAATAACCTACCAACCCCATGAAAATACACACCTCTATCCCATTAGTGGGTACAATAAACTATTTAATTGGTTGAATATTTGAGGGGAATATTAATAATCCCTCACCAGAGATGACATGACCTAATCATTAAACCTCTATCTGGGATAAATCACACATGCTCAATCTCTAATATAATTTATTTTCTAACAAAATCTTTAATACCTTGCATTAGTGCTCCACATTCTCCTCCTCACTTTCATAGTATATCAATATATCATCGATTAAAACTAGAATAAATTTATATTAAAAGGTTTTTAATACACCATTATAAGGCTCATGAAGACTACAAGTACATTAGTCAACCCAAATGGTTCCACTATGAACTCATAGTGCCCACAACATGTTTCAAAGGTGGCCTTATGAATATCTAATTCTACTATCCTCAACTGATGGTACCCTAGCTTAAGATAAATTTTAGATAATATCATGGCCCCTTTCATTTTTTAAGATGTATCATTAATCCTTAGGAGGGGGTAATAATTATTGATCATCACTTTTCTCAGTTGTTGGTAGTCAATGCAAAAGTGAAGGGAACCATCTTCATTATTCACAAAGATCACAGGTGATTCCTAAGGAGAAACACTTACATGAATAAGTCCCTTCTCCAAAATTTCTTCCAACTACATCTTGAGATCAAAAATCTTAGGTGTAGTCATCCTATAGGGAAACTTGGATATAGGCTCTGCTCTAGGCACAAGATTAATCCTAAAATCTATCTCCTTTAAAGGGGGTAGTCTAGGCAACTAGTTTGGAAACACATCTAAAATATCTTGGAGTATAGGATGGTCATCAAGTGTCACTCCTAAACTCTTATCATCTAATCTATTAATAACTATGATAGAAAACATATGACATCCCTTAAATATACTTTGCCTAAGTTGCATATCATAAATCATGCAAAGAGATATGGGTCTCTTGATCCTTATAATAAAATCCACACTCCCAATGTCATCACAACACTTAATAACCTTGTTATAATAATCCACCTTAGATCAATATTCCTTTAGCCAATCCATACCTAAAAAAACATAATAAAAACCCAAGGGTATAATATGAAGATAGATAGTGGTGTGAAGATGCCCAAGTCAAGAGTATAAACTCTGACAAAAGAGTCTACCATCATCCTAGCTCCAGAGGCTAACTAGACATCTCAATGGTCACCCTGCCTAGATGCCACTAACCCATAATGATCCACAAGGGATGGCATAATAAAATAATCATAAGCTCTTGAGTCAAATAATATTGATACAAAATACCATAAATACTACATGTAGTCTTAATTAATGTAGACTAGTGCTCTATCCACTAATTATACACTACTGCATACATGTGGTGTGCACATCCCACATCATTGATAGTCTACTCAGATATAGGGGCATCTTATCAACCATCGATAAAATATCTAAGTGGGAACTCTTATGCATAATGATATAGATCTCCACATAAGAAGCATACTCCATTGGGATTATCCTTGTTCATCTACATCCCTCTTAACCTCTGATAACCTATCCTTGTGGATACTAAAGACCTATGATGATAGAATTGCTAACTTTGTGTTGGCCCTTACTATTATCCAGTAGGTCTCCTATCTCTATTCTATCCCTATCCATCATGCCCTCTATCTCTTTAAGAATCATATGGACAATAGTGTCACTACTACTAAGGGTGTTGCTAAAAATGTTGATGTGACTATTGAGGAGGCCTCGATGAGAATTGAGAGTAATTCTGACCAACCCTAGGTGGTGGATAAGTACCTCATGATCTAAATTCTCACTTCACTCAAATCTTGAACCATGAGTAATTTCTAGCCTCATATTACTTCCCTCTATTTTCCTTTTCCAAATATACTTTCTCCATAGAAACCTCAAGGGTCAAATGAGAGAGAAGATGAACTTCTCCAACTATATCTACATTTAAGTGATTGATGAACTAGTTGACTTAGATTTTATCATCTTAAACAAACCCCACATAAAGAATTAAAGATAGAAATCAGATCTCATGCTCAGACATAGTATCAATACCCTATCAAAGATTATAGAACTCTTCAATCTTTTTTTTTATGAAATGATGAAATAGGTATCGAGTATGAAACCACTCCTTAAAAAGATCCCAAGTAACAAATTATTGAGCCAAGTTAATCTTTTTTTCCTCATTCCTCCATTAAATACTCATTAAATCTCTAAGAAGGAAGAAATTAAATTGGGCCTTGGTATTAGTCTCATAAGCTAACAAGTTGAAGCAACTATTTAGAATCAAAATCCATGCCTCTGCTTAAAAACCATCTCCCTCTCCATGAAAGGTGGGTGGCTAAAGTCTCAAAAAGTATTGCATGATAACTCCATGGTCATCCTTGGTTGGTTGATATTCTTTGTGCCTCTCCCTATATGGTAAAAGGGCCCTCTCTGCTCACTATTTCAATGGACTACATGACCTCTTTATAGGCTGAAAAGCCTCCTATGAAGGGGGTCAAGAGTTTCTCTATGACTCCTCCCTTATTATAGGTAATCTCTCCTAAAATTATTTCATCATCTACTATAGGGCCTAAAATATCTAAGGTTCATGGTCTACTGGAGTGGGTGGTGGTGGTTCAATGGTGGTGACCTTGCATTCTATACATGATCAATGGGTTTTCCCTTCTACTAATTCATCTTGGATAAATATAAGATGAGTATTAGGATGTTGTAGAATGAATAATTTAATAAAATAACTAGCCAAAGTTCTCTATGTTAAACCTGAGCTCTTATACCAAAATGTAATGCCCAAAATAAACATGTGATAAATTTAGTAGGAGGAGCTATCTTTTTAAACTAAAGTTTATTATTTGCATTTACACACTAAGCCTATACATCACTAGTTTTAACTAGTTTTTCTTAACCTATATGATTTCGCTAATTAATTTATGTAAAGTAGTTAATACTATATAGCTTAATTACTTAATAGGAATATTTAAATTTTATTTCCCAAAATCCATTCAAATAACTCTGTATGTATAAATTTAGGTGGAAAAGGATTAATTAATTTATCAAATAAATTAATTAAATCCAACCTAAGTTACCCACAAGTAAATAATTTACTAACACTCATTTACAAATTATTACTTTATGATAGGAATTATTTTACACCCTTTAATGATAAGAAGAAAAATAATTTGTTTAATAAGCTATGTAGGAGAGCTTACATGTAGAATTAAATAATTAAGATCAATTACAATAAAATAAATTCAAAGTCTCTTCCCACTTGTAAGTGGAGGAATAAATTAGAGCCATAGTATTAAATGATGTTGATCCATAAGATCTAGGAATTCTAAGTGTTTCCCTAATTTCACATGTAAACATCTAAAAGTTATTCTCCAAGTTTTCCATCTCATTTTTACTTTGGTTGATTTATAGGATGGATGCTTGAGGAGGAGGATCTTGAAGAAGGAAAACTCTCATACCCTAAAGATATGTATGTACATTTTTTTTGGAGTGTATACATACATGCGCACACACACATAGACTAAATATCCACAAATATGTAAAATAATATTATAAATATTATGAATTATGAATTATATATAACACATACATTCTTTCACACACACACACACATATATATATTTCATTTATTTATTTAATTTTTATTATTATTCTTTATTTTTTATTTATTTATTCACATATATATTATTTATTATTATTTTTATTTATTTTTAAAAAAATCAAAAATTATTTTGGGGCTGATCGACCCCCTATAGCCTGTGGCCTACAGCCATAGCCATGGTAGGGGTAGGGGTCGTTGACCTCAAGTTATAATAGATAAAGTGGATGGCTGGTTGTCAAACCCCCTACCTCCTTCCTATAAAGGAAGTGAGGTTATAGGAGGGAGGGGGTTGACTTAGCCGCCATGCCCTCCCTCTCTACCTGTGTGTGTGTGTGTGTGTGTGTGTGTGTGTGTGTGTGTGTGTGTGTGTGTGTGTGTGTGTGTGTGTGTGTGTGTGTGTGTGTGTGTGTGTGTGTGTGTGTGTGTGTGTGTGTGTGTGTGTCTGTGTCTGTGCGTGTGTGTGTGTGCGTGTGTGCATGTGCACGTGTGCATGTGTGTGTGTGTGTGTGTGTGTGTGTGTGTGTGTCTTTGTGTGTGTGTGTGTGTGTGTGTGTGTCTGTGTGTGTGTGTCTGTGTCTGTGTTGACTTATCTGCCATGCCCTCCCTCTCTAATTGTGTGTGTGTGTGTGTGTATGTGTGTGTGTGTGTGTGTGTGTGTGTGTGTGTGTGTGTGTGAGAGAGAGAGAGAGAGAGAGAGTGTGTGTGTGTGTGTGTGTGTGCATCAGTGTGTGTATGTTTTTTATAAAAATAAAAAAAGTATTTTAATTAATTTTAATTTTTTAGATTTTTTTATTTGTTATATATATATATATATATGAACCAACTTAATTTTTATATTATTCTTATTATTATTATTTTCTTTTTTTGAACACAATACTTTAATTAATATCTCTTCTAAATTTATTATAGATAAATCTACAATTTACAAATTCCATTACCATTACATAATTTTTTTCAAGTGAAGTTTATCAATAAAGATAATGGAGTTTATAATTTAAATTTTATTTGATTGATATAAACTAGAAATGGTATAATAACTACTTGGAACATCCATTATAAATCTATCTTCTCACACAAATTAAAAGAAACAAGCATTTCATAACAAGACACTCATTTCATTCATGTTTTCAAGAAGAGTAGAGAACATGTATTTATTAAGTACTACTTAAGACTTTTAACTACAAGTACAAAACTTATTTTTATTTCAAATTAAGGTAATCTTCTTTAAGATTCAAGGAAAAGATAGATATTTAGTATATCTCCCTTTAAAAAATACTCAACCCTTTTATCAAGAATATTTATTACATCAAAATGCTACAAGCATAGTTTAAACTCCACATTTCATTCACAATCATTACTTGAATTTTTTAAGATTATTTTTTCATTTAAATAAACATATGAACAATCTTAATATAGAAAAAGAATGCAATGAACATACATTTTCTCATATTCAGATTTTCAAGATATAACTTTTTTTTTGTATATTGAGCACAATAATTTAAAAAGAAGAGAAGATAAAAATATTATTTACAACATTTATTAAAAATGATTCTAACACTTCCAACAAGATATAAAATAGATAATCTTAAGTTTAAAAGGCTAAAATCATTGCCCCAATACAATCCATTTACAAGAGTCCATAAAAGAGATGTCCAAGGCTACAAAATTTAGAAAGACTTCATCAAAATATCATCCCTCAAACAATTATTGGCAATGTGAAGAAACTCTTCAACAACATAAAATACTTGAGATTCTAAATAACATATAAAATCATTCTTTATGTCCCAATATCAAGCTCCAAGAAATAAACCTACACACAAGTAGTCAAGCTCCAAGGGCACATCAATACAACACCAAAATAGGCCAAAGGAAGGTTCTTGACTACCCATGTTATATGCATCATTTCATGCAAACCTCACCAAGTGAGGCTCATTCATATCCTCCCCCCCCCCCAATCCCAAGGGAAATAGGCATGCCTCAAATTCATATGCATAAATAATAATCTTGAAAGGGCAATGGTCCATTATTAATAATTAATAGAAAAAAATAACAAGGTATTAAAAAATAAAATGAAAGAAAAAGGAAGTCAAAAAGGAATTATCTAAAGGGAAAATAAGAGGGATCTTGCTTTCTTTTTCATATAATTTTATCAATTATCACAAGGCTTCCAAATCCAAATAAAAGAGTGATTGTCAAGTAATAATTTTACTCCATAGACCTCCTATAATACATCATGCCTCCTTAGACCTCCCATAATACATCATGACTCATTATACCTCCCATAACCCTCGTTATACATCCATATCCAATAAAAGAGAATTTAATTTCAATTTTATAAAAATGTTTCACTTCTCTTAAGCAAGTTCATGCCGCTAAGGCTAGAGTGGGATTATCCAACAAGCCATAAGAAAGAGTTCCACTCTATCATTCCCTAAATACATAAACTTGTGTTAATCCCCATATGGGTGGCGTAAAGGTTCTCCAAAATCACATACCCAACATTTAAACAACAAATAAGAAATAAAATAACAAAAAATAGAAGTTATGGTAACAATACAAAAGTGAAAAGATTAAAAGGAATCCAAGAAAAAAGGCCTCAAATCTAGTAAAAATATTCGTTCATTTTATTTTAGATGAGATTCATTCAAGAAAAATAAAATAATAGAAAACATTCAAACATAAATAAATTTATTAACAAATACCTACCTAAAACTAAAATCTCCACTTGACACCCTTCCAAAAGTCTTTCTCCAAGCACCCAGGCTCTCCAACAATCCAAATTGCATTAACTCGAAAAGACCAAAATAAGGTCATTGAAAGAAGAAGACAAAAAAAAAAATACCAATAAGATGGTGACACATGGACATACTCATCTTAAGGATGTGATCTCCCTCCATAAATTTCTCTTAAAAATCTCTTAAATTCCCTTACCCACTCACATATGTGTTCCTTTCACTCAAAAACATAACACAACTTTTTTGTTCAAAAAGAGAGGGTTTCTTATGGAATCAAAATCTAAGCCATAATAAGGCCTTACAATGACCAAAAAGTGTTAAAAGTGCCTTAAAATACCCACCTACCAAATGGGTATATGTATGGGTCCAAAAAGGACTAGTACGAGAATATTTTCTTGTCAAATACTCAAGATAAAAGTGGTTGAAATTATAAATCTGAGTTTGAACACATGGGTTGGGTTTGTGGGTCAACCCAACCCTTAACAATCTTAAATAACCTCACTAAGGTTTAACATAGGTTTAGGGTGATTATAATTATAAAAGAGGTTTAGGTCATAACACCAAAATTTCAAATATAATAAAGAGAAGAATTTAAAAGAGGCAAAATAATACAATTAACAATTTGAAAAGAAAGAAGGGTATAATATTAAAGGTTTAAGGTGTTTTTTTATCTACATATGATTCCTCAAGGCATGCCTGAGTCCCTTGTATTCCTGCCTTAGTCCCCCTGTAACCTATACACTCAATACAACATCAAATACATCCATGTAAAAATAATTTATATATAGAATAATATAAACTAGTATAGTTGTCACTATAAAAAATTTACAAGACAATCATATATTTTGGTTAGTTGAATATAATCAACTATAAATTCACAAAATATAACATCATTAAATTTAATATCAACATCTCAAAATAAGGTATATGTACTCAAAATAACCATGCATATAAATAAAATATACCAAACTAGTAAATAAAGACCACCAAGTAAACAACATATAAAATGTGGGCACCTCATGCCCCAAAATAGTCTAACACATCCATCAAGTCCACAAAATATATAATAAGGAGTGATGTTAAAATGGGGTCTCATAAATACAGTCATATTATTGGAAGCATAACCACTAAGATGGGGGGTGAATCTATGTACAATCTTTTAATAATTACATTCATCATTGTTTAACCATTCAATCACATATCAACTTAATCTAGCATCATGATCATGAAAGCATACTCATACAAATCATAAAACATAAGAACACATCACATGAATATAATATCTATGTGGGAAACCCTCATGGGGAATAAACCCCATTAAAACATAGATTGGATAACTTGTCCTATAAACCATGAGTCAAGTTTAGTTGAGTACCAGCCCAACAAGGAGGACCAACCCCTATAATCTATCTATCACCAACTAGACTTTATCAAGCACTTACTTACAAGGAGGCTACAACCCTCTAGGTAACCAAACACCAACTCATACACCTCTTGACCAATCACCCACCCAGCCAAGTACTCTACTTCCACCTTGAACTTGTTGTCTTCTATAACTGATGATGGACACATTTCAATATTTCACACTCAAATTTGACTCTCACATAAGCACACAACTACCCTTCTTCTTCTTCACACAACTAGCCCTCATAATATGTAACATGATATCAAAACTCAAAATCACTTGCATACCCAAAATACATTAGAAACAAATCAATTATCATATATTATAAGCTCATGAAGCTCTCATAGGTCAATACTCACTGCCCTTCTTCTATTATGTCTCTAATATTAATCTATCTTAGACATACCTCTCACACTCTACCTTTCTCAATATAAAATCAAATACAAACCTACTTTCAAAACTTATTATGATGTCTCATCATCTCATGAACACATGACATGGCTTTATGTCCATCCTTATCACTCTTATTTTTCTCCTTTGGATTGAAATTCAATCAAATCCTTCACACAATCATGTCTAGACAAATAGACCTAATAGCCTTGAATTAATATAAGTTACTTGTTCATCACCTTCATAATTAATGTAAGACCTTCATGACCTATTCAACACATTTTTATAATGGTCTTCATGACCTTTTCCTTCTCTACAAGCCTTTTTATCCTTCGCTTCAATATTCACTTCTCTAACTCGCCAAAATAGGCCAAATTGTCCTTCTACTTATAAATGATTCTTTCTCGATCATATATTGGTCTACCTCAACACTATAAACACTTAGATCACCCTTAACATTTGAAATAGGACATGTTACATACATTATACAACCACTCTATAGGTTGTCCATACTTCAAATGGCTCAAACTAACTCTTTAGGCCTAAGAAAGACCTAATGCATTAGCCCTTCTTTAGCCATATGTTTCACTATATTCTTTACAATAAAATAGACCTCAATAAATAAATTAAACCTATTAAACATTGAACCAATAGTTCCTCCATGAATTATAAATTTTTAATAACACACTACTCATTCACTTACCTTATGAAATATCCATTAGGCTTCATACCACCAATAGGTCTCATGGAGACCTAAATGAGATAGATTCATTCCTTCTCTCTCAACAATGACCTTTTGGTACAATAAGAACATCTAAAATAGGCAAAAACATATTTATACATGGAAAATAAACTCCAATACAAACCTTCATGTGTCAATCTACTACCCTTCAATCTCTAAAAGCCATCATGGCTTAGATAATTCATGAATTTATCTTTTGTAAGCTCATTGATCTATTTTGCACACTCAAAACTTTGAGATAATCTTATTAGACCTTTGAGAACTTATTAAAGACATAAAATAAGATACTTGATCCTTTATGATCTTAAGATCATCTTGATGCATATAGAACATTGAAACCTCATGATATACTTCACAATGAATCAACTTACACACTCAGTCAAGACCTTTCAACAAAACTAAGAACACTTGTCAACTTCATATCACTATTATCTTCTTCATGCCACTTACGTATTGTCAACATGATAACATTTCCATTTATGAATTTATAAGGTCACCTTGACATCAAAAAAACATTACATTCAATGACACAAACTCAAAATAACACTACAACTATCTTCTTTCAAGTTTACAAGATTCATGTGATGTTATAAGACATTGATCCCTTCCATAACTTTGTGAACATTCTTAGGGAACATAAAACTTTTCATCTCATTCTTATAACACCATAAAATATTGGATCATGTGAATAAACAATCTTTATCTTTAATAGCACTAGTCTTGTAGACCAATCTTCAACTCTCACACCCATGTTCTTAGTTTGGCTTCTTACACATCATCTTGAGCTCACACATGAATTACAAGCATGATATTTTCTAAAGGAAACATTATAATCATTTTATATAGTGTTCATTGAGCTTCATAGGCCATAATAGATTCATTTACCTTATGAACACACACCTTAGGGTTTATAGTCACATGAAAATTAGAAACCCTCATACCTCTATCTTTTGAGTCTAGAGCATGTTATTCATTTATAAGATCATTTTGACCATACACAAAGCATCTAAAAGAGCAATATGACTTCAAAAACATCGGCATTCACTTTTAAAAACCAACCTAAGTGACCAAAAGCAACAAACAACTGAACAATTTGCTCTTGTCAAACAAAATCAAAGACCTTCAAACATAGATAACTACCATGATGATTTTATTGCATAAAAGCATGTTTCCAAATTTTTTCTAATGTATGAGACAATTCAAGGAGTTAAAAACATAATAAAACACTTATAACACCATTTAAAGTGCTTTATAAAGGATCTAAACCCTCTTATATCAATTTTGGTTCACAAGGCAAAACACAATCAACAAAAACAAGTTTTACATGTAATAAATACACTTGTATAGACTTTCAAAGTACACTACTACCTGAAGGATGATCATCATGGAGTCTACTAAAACTTCTCATTTTACATGATCTTGATTTGACCTCTTCTATGGCTTCTACAATAACTTCTTTGCTCTTGATTTTCTTATTCTCATACATAGTTTGAATTTGAACTCCAACAGTTATAATTTTGAATCCCCGATGACTATTTCTTGAAGCGTAATTTTGACTATCTCTAGCATGTCACATCATATAGGATGAAATTTTAATATTTAAAACTTGATCTTGGAAACACTTCAAGACACTAAAATTTTAGGGAAGGATCTTGGCACTAAGAATAAAATCTCCATATATCCCTTTGACAAAGTTTAACTTCTCAAATACACATAATAAATGTATAAACATTCAGACTTGGCCATACCTCCATGATTTCCAATGATGGTAAGGCTCATCTTATCTATAATAGTCCATTTTCTTCACTCCAAAAGATCATTTGAAACACTAGAGCCTCACCAAAGCATCTAGGTCACCCTCATATCATCCTCTATCACCTCAAATTCCTGCACTCATGTCATACACACTCAAATCCATCATGAAGACCTTTTTGTCATAAAATCATCACGTATCCAAGATAACCTATGATATCAATGACAACCTAGACAATATATGACCATGCTCAAAAATCTCTCCCTTAGTCATTGATGATAAACCAAACTCAGAATGCTTCTTCCAATCTAAAAAACTCTTTCATTCTAATCTTTCTCCCCCTTTGACATTAATGAAAAATGGTCTCTTTCTCAACCTATCTATTTGATCCTTGGATCTGATAAAAACCTCTCTTTGCATCAATCCACAATAAGAACATTCTCCCTGAATCTTTAAATCATCTCACACATGATCATCTTAGACGACTTATCCATAGTAAGACCAATCAACCTCTTGAACCAACATCCAAACTTATTTAACCTTCTCAAAGCCCTTTATCTACAAGCTAACCTTTCACAATTTATTTCTTACCCTTAGTGTCCTATAAAAATAACTAAAATTTCCTTGAAACTATTTCAAAGCTAACTTGGATCATTACAACATATAGCTAACATCCCCCCTTAGATCATGACCACATAGACAACCAAGAACTACTCCTTAAATTTTTACTCACAATATTTATGCATATACACCTTGTTGAACTTTAGGGACCTAAGTTATCTCCCCCTAACTTCATGATCCATCTAGACCAAAAACCAACTAGTTGCAAACAAAGTGCATGTACAACTCTTACAAGAAATGGCATACCTTGATTGAAGACAACATCACCCATGCATGGGTTGCCAATGATGACCAACACACTTCATACCAATATATTAAATTCTAGGGACCACATTACCTCTTCCAAGATTCACCAAACATTCACATATGAAGCAATGCACTAATACTAATCTCCTTTATGTTTTAAAAACATAACCCTTATAATCATATCATGGAACCTCCTAGAGAGCAAACTGTCCCAATAGGACTGTGAACACACAATAACTACCAACTAAAATTGAATCTCAAAACACTCTTAATAACTTCAACCATGACCTTAAATCATATGAACAAAACTTCTATTACCTAAAAAATATCACCAAGAGCTTTAGTCTTCACCACATAATCCAAAAGGCCTTAAGAACACTCCTATAAAAGGTTTACTTAGGACTGTCAAACACTACCAACATATAGTCAAGAACATTTGACTCTCCACAATTCCATTGGGAACTATCATGAATAATAATACATTAATATTAAACTATGATACCTCCATAACATATTCACAATCAATGGATTATTCAAATCTTAGAAAAATACCTCAAACTCATCTCTGTTAGATGACTACATAGAATTGCCAACAAACATGTCAACACAATCATGATAAATTCTATTTTTAACTTATATAAGGACACTTAAAATAATTCATTTAAATTCATATTTCCTTTATTATATCTATAACATTATCCAATAGATATATCATTTCTTCTAGTATCAACCATTGGTCTTACAAATCAATTTCTTGTCCTTCTCTTTCACATTTCTTGCTTAGCCAGATAGGTCATGTTGGCTTCAATATTATAACTCATTATAATATCTTTACACAATATATCAATAATTTATAGGTCATAAAAATCCAAAATAACATCAATATGTTTATTAGATACATCAAATTCTATCATAGAGTCTCAAACTCTTCACTCCATCTTGCATACCTAAAAATGTCATTATACCTTAAGAACCATTCATGGTAAACATGAATTAGATCACTTGTATAATCACATACATATTTATAAAATATATAATCATAAATTTATATAGGTCTAATGAAAAATGTAGAACATATATATCAAACTTTGAACCTTACTCTGTTACTATCCTAACTCACTCAAAGAAGCCATTTTGTGAACATCATTTTCAGTGAACTCCAAATCATATAATCAATATGAACATGAGGTATAGGTATTGAAAAATAACCTTAATCAATTTGATCAATTCCTAATCCACTAAAAATAATCCCTAAACACATTCTCACTCTAACTAGTTATTCTCACTATCTTCACTTTTAGCCCAGTTTAGTGATAAGACAAATTGAGTGACCAAAATAGTTGATATAGAGGATATAAATTTCCTAGATACTTTCATGGACATAAATCATAAGTCTCTATAATTTCCATTCATCTATTTACATAGTTGGTCTAATGCAACTTTTGACTTCTATATAAACTTCTTCAAAAAATAATCATTTTCTTATAGGTTTCACTCATTATCCTAACAAACCACTACCACTATGAGATGCTTAGGAAAGCCATATTGAACCTAAAAACATAAAACTAACCTTTCCAATCAATTCTAGGCAATTAAAAACAAAATATTCACCATCAGGTCATTATGAGGGTTTTAGATCAGTTTTCATTCTTAACATTTGTTCATACAGATCTATCCCTAAAACCAACTTCTAATTCTTGGAAATATTTTATAGGACCCTTTTCCATCTATACCTAAGATCTTATCTTCCCATTCAATAATCACACATGTTAACAAGCATTAAAAGTTCCTTTTCAGGTCTTCATCTTTTCCTTCTACACACACAAGAGACCTTTAAACTTATTTTCATGCTTTCTCCTTCAACTCAGGACCTAAAGCTTCATGAGAAATATTGAAAAACCTATTAAACCTCTGTAAAATCTAAAATTATCTCAAATACCATGGAAACTTACTTTGACCCCTCATTAGGCCATACTAGGTCTGTTTGCACTTTAGGTCTTGAACTACCAGTCACACTTTAGTCCTTGAATATACATTGAAACCTATTTTAATATTCTCAAAACATTACCCACATGCTATAACACTTCATTACAAACCTTAAATCTCAAACATATATATATATATATCACCACCATCATGTCCTTACAGGCCATATTCATGCTCAAGGAATAGTCAATCTTGTTTTTCTAAGATCACCTTCAAGTTATCAAGACTTCTCTAAAGACCCTACTCTAATACAAATTGTTGGATGCATAATGACTGAGAGGCGGGTGAATTAGTGTAAAATATTTTAAAAATTCCATTAATCATTATTTAACCATTCAATCACATATCAACTTGATCTATAAACATCATCATGAAAGCATACTCATACAAAGCATGACACATAAGAACACATCACAAGAATACAAAATCTATGTGGGAAACCCTCATAGGGAATAAACCCCACAAAAACATATGTTTTAAAACTTTTCCTATAAACCATGAACTAATTTTAGTTGAGTACCAACCCAACAAGGAACATCAACCCCTAGAATTTATCTATCACCAAGTAGACTTTAGCAAGCACTTACTTGGAAGGAGGCTACAACCCCCTAGTTAAAAGCACCAACTTATCCACCTCTTAACCAAGCACCCACTCAACCAAGTACTCTTCTTCCACCTTGATCTTGTTATATTTTACAACTAATGATGGACTCCTTGCAATCTTTCACACTCAAATCTACCTCTCACATAAGCACACAACTACCTTTCTTCTTCTTCACACAGCTAGCCCTCATAATTTGTAACATGGATCAACATAGCTTGATATCAAACCTAATTATCACTTGAATATTTTAAATACATCAAGAACACATCACTTATCTTATACAATAAGCTCATGAATCTCTCATAGGTCACCACTCACTTCCCTTCTTCTGCTCATGTCTCCAATCTTAAGATCTATTAAACATACCTCCCACATTCTATATTTCTCAATAGAAACTCAGATGAAAACCTAATTTTAGACATTTTTATGATGTATCATCATCTCATGAACACATGTCATGGATTTATATCCATCCTTATTACTCTTATTCTACTTCTTTTAATTGATATTCAGTCAAATCATTCGCACAAATATGTCTAGACAAATAAGCCTAATAGCCTTGAATTGATACAAGTTACTTGCTCATCACCTTAAAAATTACTATTAGACCTTTATGACCTATTTAAAAAAATATTATGATGGTATTCATGACCTTTCCCTTATCTACAAGCCTCTTTATCCTTTGCTTCAATATTTAATTCTCTAACTCACCAGAATGGGCCAAGTTAGCCTTCTACTTATACATGATTCTTTCTCAAGCATATTTTGCTCTACCTCAACATTATACAAACTTGTATCACCCTTAACATATGAAATAGGACATGTAACATACATGATATAACCAATCTATAGGTCATCCATACTTTAAATGGCTCAAACCAACACTTTAAGCCTAAGATAGACCTAATGCATTAGCCCTTATTTAACCACACGTTACACTTAGATTCATTACAATATAATAGACCTCAATAATCAAATCAAACCTATTAAACACTTAACCAATAGTTCCTATTGAGGCCAACATACCCCCATTTTTTGAAAATTGGGACACTTGAGAAACCTTGAAGATTAAATAGGAAAATATGACATGATAGGATCACTTGTAGAATTTGAAGATCATCCACTTCATTAAAAATAGGTTTATTAATCACATTTTTCTTTAAATATGCCAATAATTACTAAGAAATGGTCTTTATGGATTTTAGTTGTAGGATCCATGGTGTTCTTATTGATAAATTCATGTTCCAAAACCTTGGTAAAACCCTTAGTTCAAATTTGAGTACTAGCGGGAGCTAAATTGGTGGGAACCTTTTAAAACCCACTTTGGACTCAAGCATAAATTTCATATCTTAAGCTTAGTCATGTTTTTTTAACATGACTAAAACTTAGCCTAAAATTCTTGGTCCCCTTTATTATTTTCCCCCTTTAAGCTCTTTATATTTCTGACTAGGTCTAATGTCAATTTTGTAGGGTCCCTTTTAATATTTCCTGGCCTAGTCCCTTCGATTCATAACTTAGCCTAAAGTTTTAATCATAAATATGCATCATATTTATTAATACAAATGAGACCTTATCCTTAACACCTTATCCTAAGTCTTTTATATCACCATAGGTCTTAACTTAACTTCCTTGCACCTTTTAGGATTTGATGATCCTCACTTTATCATGACATTTGATCCAATAGAGCAAGAAAGACCCTAGATTTGACTTAAACAACATGCATCTTATAAGATCTAATGATCCATACTTCATCACAGTAAAATGATCTAATAGCACAAAGGCCCTGATAAAGCTATGCCCTTAGCCTTCATCCAACAATTCTCACTTCATCATGAAGACCTAATCAGATGGAGTTAAGTATAGTTGAAAAGTCAAAGGATTATAGAAGGCCCATGAGATCGACACATGGTGCCCTTACAATCAAGGATCAAAAGCTAAGGGTCCCACTTGAAAAAAATAACCAATCATGAGCAATATCCTATATCATGATCTTATGGCTCTTGTTTACTCTCAAGACCTTGATCTAATGGAGTGAATTAAGTCCAAGATCTTAGGAAGCCCCACAATGGTCCCAAGTGGTACTCTCACATTGGGTCATAGGAATTTAATGAACTTAAATTTAACACTTTCACAATAATCATTTGGTGTCCACAAGGTTGTCAAATTTGAGCTAATGAATTATTCCTCTCAGGATCAAAATGCACTTTGAAATTTTGCTAGGAAGCTCATGAATTACTTTGTAGATGAATGTAATCTATTTGAAGATGCTCAAACATTGGAAATCTTCAATATGCAAATATGGGAATGGTCTTATGGTATAAGTATAAGAAAAATAAACTTATTATAAGTCTAAACTTTAAATTCCTCATTGCATTTTGTTTAAATACCATGAACCTTAAACTATAGACTTATACTAAGTCTTATTTTAAAGAAACTTTGTTACTTAGAACTTAAACCAAATGCTTCTAACCAAAAGTTTTATTGTATTTATTATTACAATAAAACTCTAATTAAACATTAGACCATTATATCATTTTGAACCCCATTAAGCATGTTTTTTAGGCTTGACATAAATATTTTATACCAAAGTATACATTGTGTTATTTAACACAATGTAAACTTTAACCTAAAAATATTTAGTCATAGTCTCCTTTGTATACATATAGAAAACTTAGGCATAAACACTTTAGCCTAAAGTTTATTTTGTGTTTAATAAACATGGAATAAACCTTAGCCTAAGAGGTTTAAACCTAAGTCCTACCTTAATAAGGTGTTAAATTAAAGCTTGGACATCTTTTATAGATCAATGACTCATGCTTCATAATGGGAGGATGATCCAATGATGCGAAGACCCTATGGAATTTTTAATGGAGTCCTGAGAACCCATGGGATCAATGTGTGGTAAAAGCACATTAAAATCATAATTGACAATTGATCTAATGGTCCATTTTTCATCATGATTTGTGATTCAATGGAGTGAAGGTGCTAGTGATTTTTCAAAATCATGTGAGCTTGCCACATGGCCAATACTCATTCAACAAAGGATTGACTAAGGATACGAAGTATAGGAAGACACATAAAGGTGCTAAGTGGTATAACCATAGGGCACTAGAACTAAAGAGATAATTATGAAGCAAGACCCTAGATTTTAATTAATGGTTCGTGGTCACTCATAGGATCCTCATCTAATGATGCGAAGTAAATAAGGTATTTTAAATACCAATGACTAGTACTCAAAAGGAATTTATGAAAAATTTATAAAAGGTCGAGATCATTGCCATATAAGCACCATGCAAAAATAAAAGGATAAAGTAATAGATCTTGTGGGCTCTAAAATATGAAAGTATAAAGGCAAGGTCCAAATCAAATCTAAGGCACATATGAGCCAAAGTCTATATATATATATATATAGCCATTAAAGCTCTAAAACCCTAAACCCTACATAAAAGTGACCCACGTGACCTCAATTGGTTCAAATTTAATCCAAAGAGAGATTGATTGTGTTTTTTAGCACAAAATAGCAACCACAAAGACCAATTTGTAATCGAGTGTGAAGATTTTGAAAATTAGATACCATGATAGCTCATAGGCAATAGTTGAAAGAGGAGATGAAGCTCTACCTATCAATAGATAATGAAGGAAGGATCTTGAAAGACATTGAATTGGATGTTACAACCTTGAACTCCTAAGGCATCAAGAATTGGTTTGAACTCTTCTTATCTATGGAGCAGTTAAAACCCATCACCAAGGAGGATTCAAGAATTACCATAATGAGTAGGAAACACTATGACCTAGTTGTAGTCCGGATGACTGGCCTTCATTATGTTGTTGCCAATCCTAAGGTACTTCATTGTATAGATGTTATGGCTCTAATTTTTGTAGATTGTAGGGTTGATAATCATTAGATCATCTAAAAATGGAATTCTGAGAGGGTAGTTTACATTTCCCCTATGGCCTTCAAAAAATACTATAATCTCCTAATCCCCCATGTAGACTTATCCAAAATCAAGGAGTGGATCTCCAAGCATGACCTAGACACTATTCTTAAACCCTAGTTTCACCAAAGAACCCATGTTTTTAGAGACTTTAAGGGTAAGATCTCAATAGTCTAGTTCAAGGAGGGCATCATGATGATCATGACCCTATTAAATTGATCATTAAGATCCCCTTTAACCACCTATGTAAACAAAATCTATGTCCCCTATGTGTATTTCATGGTTGAAGAGAAACTCAACCCTTCATTTGGAGACTTGATCAGTGTCTTGTTAACCAGGTAGTTCACTACTATCAAAAGGAAAACAACCAAGAAATTCTATATGATGTCATATTTATTGGATGCCTTTCTTACTTCCATAAACTTCCCTAGCATTAAAAATTGGTATCCTTAAGGGAGAACCACCATCTCCCACCATTACTCCAAACTACACATATTTAAGTACAAGAACCACATGCAATTTATTTGTGATTATGTCTACCAAACCATAGTGGAGGCTATTATAGGTTTTCCCATGCCTAGATTCCATCCATTGATCAATAAATATGTAGATATGATGGGTGGTATATGGTTCTATCTAAACTGTATAGTTATTAAGACTGAGGGAGTCATGTCCTCACCATATAGATTGCCTATGTATGTACCAATCAAGCTAACTAAGCAAGAAATTGCTTCCCAACTCATCAATGGAGTTGATGGAATTTTTGAGGAGGAGAGGAAGGGTCTTCTAAATCTCTTCCCTCTAATTATTGTAAGGACCATATTGAAAGATTGGAAATAGGTATAAATCATGTCCAAATATAGGGACTCATTTGGGTTTCAACTTGATGAACTCAAAATGTGAAACCCCAAGAACATAGTAAGTGATCATTTGAAGGAGAAGAAGTTGACCAATATTTAGTATATGCATTAGCTCGGTGTTCATGACACCATTTATATTAAGGAAAATAACTATAAATAAGTGTTGGCCAGGATCAAAGTTCACAACATCAAGTTTGAGCACATATTGACAAAAGATGATAAGCCAGTAGGAGAGGCATGGCCGATGCATCCCCTCCAATATGACTTGTTTCCTAGATAATTTGAGACATCTCAAGAAAAATCTCAAGTGGATCAGCCACAAACTCAAGGGAAAAATGTGCAAGGGCAAGATGAACAAGTCCATGGTAAGGAGAAGCTAGAAGAGAGACCTACATAGGGATCCTCATCCTCAAATTTTCCATAAAGTCCACCTTCCCTAGTTGAACATATAGATATGATTGACTTAGAACTAGATAAGACACTTGAGGTTGCCCTCAAGGAACTTACAGAGGCATATGGAATAGATGAAGAAGGAGAAAAAATTTAAGAAACTCAAATCCAAGCAAGGGAGTATGGGGAAGAAAAAGGAAAAGAGCTTGCTCCTGACATAGTCCCATTGGTTCCTAAAGAGAAGAGGAAAGAAGAAATGGCATTGGTCCTTGTTGAACCTAAAAGACCAAGGTTGACTCTCCCACATAATACTAGTGAGATCAACCTATTCAGTGACAAATTCCCCATTCATACACCAATCATCCCTAACTAGTTTATTTATGAAAAATTGTACAATATGCCTTGTCTCTCCCATTCAAGGGCCATAACAAAATCTGACAACATTGAATTACATGATGACATTAAGCCATGGATTAGGGATATAATGAATGAAGAGGAGTAAAGAATAATTGTGGTCACTCCAAGACCAAAGATTAATAAAATGGATGCTCTTAGAGCATTAGGCAACATAGGTGTAAAGGTCCTAGAGCCTCTGAAATTCATAGGGTCATCCACCATCATGTAGTTTAATCTAGAGATAACTAGATTGGAAAGGGTTACCACCAGGAAAGCCATGGTGGGAGCTAAAGAATTAACCTTACAAAAGGTTGAGCCCTTTATAGGTCTAACCCTGGTAGGTGGGTAACAAATTGGTGAAGCTCCTATCCATGAGGAGGATGTTGATAGGTTGATTGAGGCTCAATTACCTTATGCTAAGGCTAGGATACAAGGGATGAAACAAAGAATCTAAAATTTGGAAAGAGAGAATGAAAACTTGGAAACAAAAGTCATTTTGTCAGTGCCTAATACCATGATGGATATGTTTGAATCCTCATTATTTGACATGTTTAATTCTATGATTTCAATAAACTTAAGGTAGGATGACCTAAGCCAACAAGGTGAAGTAGCCAGGGTTTAATAACAAAATAGAAAAAAGTAGAGACCCAATTAAGGTATCTCATTGACATTTTGATTAGGAAAAATATTCCTAAGTTTAAAAATATTAGTTTAGCTCATTTGAATACCATATTGGGAATAATAGTAGATAAGGTCCAAGGTCTAAGTGCTTGAATAAAGAATTTGAATAGGCTTCTAACGAATGATAAAATATTGATCATTATAATTGAGCAACTCTTAAGAACTATGTTGGTAAATCCTACCAAGACCACTACCCTTGGAATCATTGATGAAGCTGAATACAAACATAGGGTCACTTTGGTAATGCATTCAGTTAGAAGCAAGAGCCAAGGCCAGTATCGTAGAGATAATAGATGAATCTTGGACATGATCTTCATAGCTAAAGATAAAATTGTAGAGGCAAGGAGCATAAAGGAAGCTATGGTCAGGGATGATAGAGACTTGGATAACTTGTTTGATCAAGAATAAGTCTACCTCATGAAGATAGTTGTGGACATGGAGCTCATCGAATACCAACATCAAAAAGCAATAGAGTTTCTATAGAATCAATAAGGGGACCCTTCAATAATGGGCCCACCTAGTTGATAATATTCTTTTTGTAAAAAAACATTGTAATATTTAAAGTAAGAATATTATTTTGTAAAGAATATTCTAGTCTATTAGTATATTGCCTCTAGGTTAGTCTAATAAAAAAATACAAGTGTATTCTAGAACTTTCTAGGAAAGGACAACTATCCTTATCTCTTGTACCCCTGTATATTGTAACTAACTGATACACTACTTATTCTTTCTATAAAAGGCATGTATCACCACTTTGTAAATAGGGAGAATTTTGAGAAATTTTTGTATACTTAGATCAATTAATATAATCAAGGATTTATGCAAAGATTGTTCATGTTTGATATGTCAATTACTAACATAGTTTTTCTCTCAATTGCTAGTTTTATGTCTTAAATTTGAATAGCTTCTTTAAATTATGGTTTACATTTTCTAATCATAAGGTTTCTAATTTGTGCATATGTTAGATTAGTTGAAGGATCTTAAATTTTCTTCACTTCATCTTTCTCTGTATTCATATGTGCAAATGCTATTTGATTATATTAGTAAATTTTCAAAATTAAACCTGGTTCTTACTTATGATTATTTACATTATCCATTGAAGTTTTCCTGGTATATAATGGGATATGAGCTTAGGATCTTTTTCATTATATATTATTTTGAATGTATACTTAGTTGTAATTGATGTTTTTTCATAATTAATGTATACTCATCTTCTTTTTTGCCTTACCCTTCCTTTTGCTCCCCTTTTTACACAAAATCACTTTAGTTTATGCTTTATTATAAATATACATCTAGATTACTTTGTAGCTTTAGTTTGGATCATAATTCACTGAGTTAACATAGATCCTCTATAATTCACAAAGAATGGACCATGATGGCTCCCAACCATCACTTATTATAAATTTTGTGGAATACTCATACAACTTTGCTACTATTTTACCATGGGTGACATCAAGTTGCCAAAACCTTCTACTCATGCTCTAAATCCTTGGAATTATTAAATGAGAAGTGTTTTTTAAAAAATAAGAAATTTTGTGGTGCATTTAGAGACATCAATAGGCATTCTTGTTGGTGCTAGAAGGAGGGCCATGGATCTTTGTGAATTCTTTAAATCTTTATTAGTCTTAACATGTTTTGATCTAAGATTAGTGTATCTTTGTGTTTTTGAGTGAATTATTTTCTTAAAATTATAAATATCATTGATCATTATGATTTATCACATATATTTGTGCTTCCTTAGACAAATATCAAGGATGGTTGTGATTTGATGCTTGGTTTTGGTAAATTTATCTTGAAATTTCAAAATACATAGTACTTGAGGTTAGGACAGCTTGTTTTGATCAAAGGTTGGCATATCCTTCCTAGATCTAAGTTTATTTAAGATTATACTTATAAATATAGATCATATTAGCATAATTAGATACATCTTTGAACTATTTTTAGGCAAAGATCAACATCCTTTATTGTTATTTATGCAATCTTTACAAAAATGAGCCTAATGAGCAGGTTTAATGCTTGTTCCTTATAAATATTAGCCTGATACATCATATTTAAAATAGGATCTTAAAATTTCAAGCTATAATTACCAAATATTCAAACTAGATCATAATCAGAGACAAGGGAACCTTTGCTTGAACTTGAGGCTCACTAAAAGGCTAGGCATGACTAAGGTAGATGCAAGAGATACAAATATTTTCCAACTTCACCCCTTCAAGTTACCTTTTCCTTCAACCTTCATCTAGATATGGCTTGGTTGGGAGAGTCTTTAATCAATGTGCCAGGTGTGGTACATGATCTCCCACGTGACCCTGAGCAGTTTTTGCGTACATTTAGTCCAACCGATATTATAACTATTGAATAGCATATTAATTCTTTTAAAGATACCTTAAGGTTGATAAATGTTATGCATGAGGATGTAGTTTTTAGGTTACTCCCATTTACCTTTAAATATGGTACCTATGAATGATTCTTAAACTTACTTGATAATTACATCACTAGCTAGGATGGTTTCATCGATGTTTTTATAGATCAATTTGGTAAGATTGTTAGTCCTTATGTTATTTACCATTGGTTCACCACCATTATAAGGAATGAGCTTATTAGGTCATTTAATGATAGATTTTAGAAAATGTATAGCGGGACCATAGAACTCTATAAGCCTAATGATGTCTTAGATTTAGAAATCTATAAGGATGCAATAGATCCCATGACCTTTGTATTTTTGAAGAGATCCATGCCATCTATAAATTCATTAGCTAGGTCCTATTCTAAGGAATTAACCATCAATGATCAGATGTAGCCCTAGGGGTAAATGGCATATTTTGTTCCAAACATCAACCCACAAATACCCATGCTAAAATTATTCCCCAACAACAATCAAAATATCCCAGCCTTAATTCAACTCCCAAACTTAAATCAATTGTCATTGAGTTATTCTTCTCCCAATTAGAACTTAGGATTATTAAATCATCCTAATAATAGCTTGAATACAAATGATCAAAGGGATTTAATACCATCTACTAACAATAACTATTTACATAACTCTGAGATCCCTAAAAATGAGAATGAATCTATCCTAAAAATGGTCCAAAAGTTGAGAACTGATTTTCTTTAGCTACAAAAAGTAGTTGGAAATACTATTAAAAGTTTAGGTAGGAACTCATTTCAAAGGTATAACATGCCAAATAATATATTGTATAATGATAGTTTTCATAATAATAGGAATAATGAGCCATCTCCTAAAAACAAGACCATAGACATTAACCTCACTAATATTGACTACTTGATTATTATAAAGTGCATTGTATAAAAAAAAGGTGAATTAGACTACATTGAGTTTTGCAAAGCTTTTGAAGCTTTCCAAGAGGAGTTAGATACATTTTAAGTAGTCCCTAACAAGGAAAGTGGTGTAGGTGCTTCTGGATCCAAGTTACCTAATCAAGCCTTCATGGTAGATACTTTTGATTTCCCCTTTCAAGAGGAAAATGAACCTAATGATATCCCTAAAGAGATCTAAGCCTTTCAATAGTCCTTAAAGAAGACCTATCCCTTGAGGAATAGAAATTAGAGGTAGCCCTTGACTACCTCAATGCCTAAAAATAATTTTGGAAATCTTCCAGACACTTCTTCAAACAAAAATCTTGAGCCACCTAAAGGGAGTACTTCTAAACCTAACATTGATATTTCCATTTCTTCTAAAACTAGATATAACATTATTAAAGACATGAATAATACAAAGGCTAATATTATATTGCATGAATTTACATAGATTATAGAACAAAAGGACCTTCTTCAGGAATATTTTTCAAAGAAATCCAACAAGCCACCCAAGGTTGACCATGATAATATGATTGTGCACAAAGCCAAAGCTGAATATGCTTCTTTCTTCCTCACTATCAAGATGTTTGGTAAGAACCTACATAATTGCTTACAGATTAAGGAGCATCTACCAATATCATGAATTTAGGTATATGCAAATAACTAGGTTTAACTCATATTAAGTATAATAGGGTTATCACCCAATTAAATAAATCTAGAGTTAAAGTTATTGGGGAAATTTTAAATGTTCATATGCAACTAGATTTTGAGCCTAAAGTGCAGCAATTCATTGATATTCAAATTTTTGATATACTTGATTTTTATGGAATCTTGTTAAGTAGGGAATGGACCAAGGCCCTAAATGGTTATATTTCCATAGATTGTCCACATTTGTGGCCACCTTGAAAGGGAGTTCTTAATCAAATTAGGTTTGAGATAGAACTAAGGATGAAACACATGATAATGAAGTACAATGTTGTGAATGAGAGGGTCAACATAATTGACTTGGACTTAAATGTTTTCACCCTAGAGAATGATAACATATGTGATCCCAAGAGTGCTCTTGTTGTTTTTGGACTATGGAAATTAAATTTTGATGGTGTTAGGTGCAAGGCTAGCTCTGGAGTAGGTATTGTCCTTACTAACCCCATTGGTAAGAAATACCATGCTTCTTATAGACTCTAATTCCATTGTACTAACAATATTGATAAATATGAAGCCTTTATCCTAGGTTTACAATTTTCTATAAATAATAAGGTCAAAGAACTGCTAGTTTATGGGGATTCAAAACTAGTGGTCAACCAAGTAAGAAGTAAATACCAATGCAAGCTCTCATATCTTAATAGGTATAAGTTAAAGGTTTGGGATTTGATTGAGTCCTTTGATTATTTTAGCATTACCTCCATACCAAGACAATAAAACCAAGCTACTGATGAGTTGGCATCAACTTTAGCCAACCTCATGCCAAACCAAGATTCCCCCAATTTTAGCATTGAGCTAATTTCTTGTCCTTTAGTACCTGATAATGCTAACCATTTTCAAGTTTTTAGTGATGATTAGTATATATTAGATTTCATGACCAATTTTAGAGAATTTGATGCTCATATTATTGATGAGACTAATGATAATGTATCTAAGGAGGACAAGTTTGATGGTAAAGTCATTTAGTTGAATGACAACAAGATCCCTAAGGGGATGATTACTTTAGAGAGATTGTTTGATCATGATAAACTAGATAAAGTTTCTAAGATTCCCAAGGTAAGTGGGAAAGACTATAATTATATTGATCTTGGTCTCTAAGGTCAACCCTAACTAGTAAACATTGTAAAAGTCTGCACAAAAATTGAGAACAAAAAATCTAAAGAGCTCCTTACCCAATACAGGGATGTCATAACATGGTCTTATGATGACTTAAATATATTTTATCCAAAAGTCATCACTCACACCATCCTTATTACATAAAATTTTAAACCATTCAAGTAGAAGCAAAGTCTTGTAAACCCTATCTTAGAACCAATGATTTTCAAAGAGGTTAAGAGACGACTACTAGATGTTAGGATAGTCTTCCCCATCAGGCATTCTACTTGGGTGGCTAATTTGGTGCCTATCAAGAAGAAGAATGGTGAGATTAGGCTCTTCATTGACTTCAAGAATTTAAACAAAGCATTTAAGAAATATAACTATCCTCTCCCTTCTCTTGACTACATTATTCAATTTATTTTAGGTTTAGCTATGATGTCTTTTCTTGATGGTTTTTCAGGTTATAACCAAGTATTGGTTGACAAACAAGACAGGATGAAAATAACTTTCACCACCAAATGGGAAATATTTTCTTACAAGAGGATGCCCTTTGGGCTAATTAATGCATAAGATACTTTTCAAAGAGCTATGTACCATGCCTTCTAGGGCCTGATAAGTAAATGCATCATTATTTATATAGATGATCTAGCAATTTTTTATAAAAATAAGGAAGATCATTTCATACATTTGTAGCAAGTGTTTGAAATATGTAGAAGGTATGGGATTTCCTTAAACCCTAAGAAAATTATTTTTTGTATTACTAAAGGTAAATTATTGGGACATGTTATTACCAAGGATGGTATCTCTATAGATCCTAAGAGGGTAGAGGCTATATCAAAAATACAACCCCCAAATAGTAGGAAAGAGATAAAGTTATTCTTTGGTAAGATAAAATTTGTAAGGAAATGCATTTTTGGATTTGCAAATATTTTCAAACAATTAAATTACATGCTGAAGAAGGATGCCAAGGCAGCATGTAATGAAGAATCTAGAAAAGCATTCAATGACATTAAGGAGGCCATTATCCAGGCTCCAATCTTGATAAGTCCTAACTTTTCAAAAGACTTATACCTTTATTCATTTGCCTCTGATCACACCATGATTTATATATTAACTCAAAAATTTGAGGGTGTGATCATCTAATAGCCTTTATGAGCACTAATTTTTAGAATGCTAAGTTAAAATATTCATTGATTGATAAAAATTCATATGTATTAATAAAGGTAGTAAATAAATTCAGGCATTATATCCTTAGAAATAAAGTGCATGCTATTCTACCTAACCCTACCACAAATCTTATGTTAATCTAGAATGAACTCAAAGAACATAGAGGTCAGTGGATGTCAGTTTTACAGGAGTACATAGAAATAAAAATAGAAAAATTGGTAGGGTGCTAAGGTTTGATCAAAATGATTGCTAATACCATCCCTAAGTTAAGTATTATGCAAGTTGATCAATAGAACCTTCAAGCTAGTGAATGGTATGATTCTATTATTCATGTTTTAATTAATGGTACCTATCTTGAAAAATTAACAAGGGAGCAAAAGAGGGCTCTAAGGGTAAAATTTTCTCATTATATAATAAAGAATGGAGTCTTATATGGGAAAAACTTTTTGGGAGTCTACCTCAGGTGTGTTTCAAAAGAGGAAGTTGCTCAAATCATGAGTACCTTCCATGAGAAGTTTTGAAATAGACACCCATTAGGGAAGACCACTATCCGTAAGATTATCAGAGCTAGATAATATTGGCCAACTATCTTCAAGGATGCTCACAAGCATGTGAGATAATGACACTCTTACCATATTTTTATCACCAAGGAGTCTAAGGAAATAATGCCTCTATAACCAGTCATGGTTGACAAACCATTTGAAAAATGGGGGTTAGACTTTGTAGGAGTAATCAACCTAAATTAATCTAAAGGTCACAAATTCATCTTGACTACCATGAATTAATATAAAAGTTGGGCTGAATATGTAGCCACTAAACAATGCAGAATAGAGGAAGTGATCAACTTCTTAGAAGAGAACATTTGCAATAGATTTGGAACTCTAGTCTCTCTAGTGTGTGATAATGGGTCTATATTTTCATCCATAGAGATGACTGAATGGGTTTATGATAATGGTACCTATTTAAAGTTTTCATCAAACCATTATCCCAAAGGGAATGGAGTTTCTGAGTCTACTAATAAAATTTTGATGAAAGCATTCAAGAAATCTTTTGAATGCAAACCCAAGACTTGGTATAAGTTTCTCAGGTATGAATTATGGGTAGATAGGATCAGGATTAAATAAGCCTTGAATGCATCACCTTTTATATTGGTGTATGGCTAGGAATAAATATTCCCTATCACTCTTAATTTTCCCATGTATAGATTAATGTAGGAATATATGGAAGAGGGTTAGGAATTGGAAAACTCAATAGTGATAGATATAATTAAAATAGAAGATGCAAGAGAGAAATCCTTTGTTGATTTTAGCAGACATCAAACCATAGTAAAAAGATAGGTTGATAAAAGATCAAATATTAAGGTGTTCAAACAAGGGGACCTAGTTCTCCTTTGGGATAAAGCATCTCATCCCAAAGGTAAACATGGAAAATTCACACCTTTGTTGATTCACCCCTATCAAGTTGTAAAAACACTAGGAAATAACACTTTTAAGCTCAAATATCTACAAGAAACAAGGTTCACACTACCCATCAATGGATAGTACCTCAAACACTACTTATTTGTTGCTCCTCCTAAGGTCTTTATGGAGTAAACTATAAGATGGTTAAATTTAGTGTAGGTAGGTTGGCTAGTTATTTTCAAGTTCTTTCCTTCCTATTCCTTGGTTATATCTAATCATGTATATGTTTATTTTATTTCCTTTGATTTTTTACTTTCCTACTTTTTGTTGTGTGTTTCTTTCTTGTTGCTTTGTTCCTTGACTCTAATAAGTCCTTTTAGACAATCTTAAGCTCAAAGTTAGGTAGTTTTCTTGAAAAATCCTAAAATTCAAAAATGTATGTATGAGCCTAACACATATGTTGACCTTGGTTTTGGAATATAAGCCTAATGTTGTAATTTAAAGAAATTGGTAAAGACTAATGGAAGAAGACAATCATTTCATAAGAACTTAAGCATTGTCTAGACCTCAAATTAGTTTTAAGAAGACTTGAACTTGTAGGGTGAGAGATCAAACTATTAAGGGATAGCCATACTTGCACTTAATCAACATCCTTGCTTGGTGTAAGGGTTGTAGCCATAGGTGATTCTTTGAAAATCAAACACTTGACCAAATCCTAAAACCTAGATTTTTTGGTTCCCAACCTTGCTAAAAGTATAAATATCTAAGGAAAATACAAAAAAGAAGAATCAAATAAAAATAAAAATCTTTCATGAGCATAGGTGATTCTGGTAATCTCCATCAGGGTTATAGATGCCTAGCTGGTAGTGGAACAAGGCCTTAAATGGAGCCAAAGTCATATCTATCAAGGATATTAATGCCTAGCTAACAATAGATCAATGCCCAATCCTTTTCTAAGCTAAAATCATGGTTCTTAACAAACATTTAAAAATGCTATAAGTCAATTTTAGTGATTAAGGACATGAAACCTAGAATTTTTTTCTTAAACCCCATGGCAAATAGTAAGTGGAATCAAAGAACACACACAATGTGGTTGTCTTGATATTTGACCCTAATTCTACAAGTTCAAGGTTTGCTTCAACCATAATCTGATTTGGATGATGATATTGATCAAGTGGAGTGGATGACCTAATTATTTATCCAAGTCAAAATCTCTAGGTTCTAACATATTGTTATGTTTCCCCCATGATTTTCCATTTATTGAGGCTAACATACCCCCATTTTTTGAAAATTGGGACCTTTGAGAAACCTTGAAGATTAAATAGGAAAATATGGCATGATTGGATCATTTTTAGAATTTTAAGATCATCCACTTAATTAAAAATAGGTTTATTAATCACATTTTTCTTTAAATTTACCTAGCATTACTAATAAATGGTCTTTATGGCTTTTATTTTTAGGATCCATGGCGTTCTTTTTGAAAAATTTATGTTCCAAAACCTTGAAAAAACCCTCAATTGAAATTTGAATACTGGCAGGAGCTAAATTGGTGGGAACCTTTTAAATCCCACTTTGGACTCAAGCATAAATTTCATATTTTAAGCTTAGTCTTTTTTTTTTAAAATGATTGTAACTTAGCCTAAAATTCTTAGTCCCCTTTATTATTTTCCACCTTTAAGTTCTTTATATTTCTAACTATCTCTAAAGTCATTTTTTTAGGGTCCCTTTTAATATTTCATGGCCTAGTCCCTTTGATTCATAACTTATCCTAAAATTTTAATCTTAAGGCCCCATCTTATTTATTAATATAAATGATACCTTAGCCTTAATACCTTATCCTAAGTCTTTAATATCACCATGGGTCCTAAATTAACTTCATTGCATCTTGTAAGATCCAACGATCCTTGCTTTATCATGGCATTTGATCCAATGAAGCAAGAAAGGCGCTAGCTTTGACATAAACAACATGCATCTTGAAAGATTTGATGATATATGCTTCATCATGAGAAAAGGATCCAATGGCATGAAGGCCTCAACAAAGATGCACCATTAACCTTCATCTAATAGTTCTTGCTTCATTATGAAGACCTGATAAGATAGAATGAAGCACAGTTGAAAAGTCAAAGGATTATAGAAGGCTTATCAAATTGACACATGATGCCCTTACATTTGAGGATAAAAAACAAAGGGCCCCACCTAATAGAAACAACTAATCATGACCAAGATCTCATATTACAACCCTATGACTCTTGTATACTCACAAGACCTTAATCTAACAAAGTGAATTAAGTCCAAGATCTTGGGAAGCCCCAAGGTGGTGCTAAGTGGTACTCTCTCATTAGGTCATAGGAATTTGATGATCTTAAAATTGACACTTATGTGACCATAATTTGATGTTTTTGAGGATGTATTTGATGTTTGTGAGGCCATAAAATATAATCTAATGAATTATTCTACTTAGGATCAAAATACACTCTGAAATGTTGCTAGGAAGCTCATGAATTACTTTGCATGTAACTAAAATCCCTCAGAAGATGCTCAAAAACTAGAAATATTCAATATGCAAATATGGGAATGGTCTTATGGTCTAGGTATAATAAAATTAAGCTTATTCTAAGTCTATACATTAAGGTCCCCATTTCATTTTGTTCAAATACCATGAACCTTAAACTATAGAATTACACTAAGTCTTATTTTAAAAAACCTTTGTTATGTAAAACTTAAACCAAATGCTTCTAACCAAAATTTTTACTATGTCTATTAATAAAATAAAACTCTATTTAAACATTATACCATTATATCATTTTGAACCCCCTTTATCATATTTTTTAGGATTGACATAAATATTTTATGTCAAAGTATACATCATGTTATTTAACACAATGTAAATTGTAGCCTAAAAATATTTAGTCATGGTCTCTTTTGTATAAATCTAAAAACTTAAGCATAAACACTTTAGCCTAAAGTTTATTTCATGTTTAATAAACATGAAATAAACCTTATACTAAGAGGTTTAAACCTAATTCCCACCTTAATAATGTGCTAACTTAAATCTTGGACATATTTTGTAGATTAATGACTCACACATCATTCTAAGAGGATGACCCAATGATGTGAAGACCCCATGGACTTTTCAATTTAGTCCTTAGAGCCCATGGGCATGATTCATGGTAAAATCACATTCAAATAAAAACTAAAATTTAATCCAATGGTCCATGCTTCATCGTACTTCATGATCTAATGGAATAAAGGTGCCAATGACTTTTCAAAAGCCCATGAGCTCACCATGTGGCCAATACTTTTTTGACAAAGGATTGATGTAGGATAGGGATTATAAGAAGGCCCACAAAGGTTCCAAGTGGCATAACCACAAGGCACTAGAACCAAAGATCCAATTAATAGGCAAGACCCCAAATCATAATCAATGTTTTGTGATCACTCATAGGATCCTCATCTAATGATGTGAATCAAATAAGGAATTTTAAATACCAATGACTAGTGCTCAAAAGTCATTTATGAAAAATGCTAAGAAAGGTCTAGATCATTGCCACATAAGTGCCACACAAGTAGAAAAGGAAAAAATAAGAGATCTTGTGGGCTCAAAAATGTAAAAGTATAAAGGCAAAGGTCTAAATCAAATCCAAGGCATATATGAGCTAAAGTCTAGATATATCTGACCATTAAATATATAAAACCCTAAACCCTAAATAAAATCAACCCAAGAAAACTCAATTGGTTACAATTTGATCCAAAAATATATTGATTATGTTTTTGAGCATAAAATAGCTATCATAGAGACCAATTTGTAATCTAGTCTGAATGACTTAAAGAATTAGATACCATAGTAGTGTTGGGAGATAAACTGGAAGCACACAATTTGATTACCAAACCAAGCAACTTAATATGCGGAAATTAACCAGATTCACCAAGTAACTAGAATTCAGAATAACACAAGATATGAGAGACAATACACAAATTGTATTAACACTTTATACAGAAAAGAATACAATAAAGAAGATGCCACTTCTTCTCCACCACCTTACAGAGGTTTCCCACACCTCAAGTGAACAGTAATTCTTCTCCCCAAAGCTCTCCCTCTCAGGTCCCAACACCCAACTCAAAATACAGAGTTGGTGTTCACCTCCCGTGCTCCACGCACAACACAAGTGCTCCACGCACTCCACAAGCACTCCACGTGCTCCACAAGTACTCAAGGTACTTCAAGTAGATCTCCCATGAATCTGCAACAACCTGTAATTCAACAGACCATACTTATGGAAGGAACTCCCTTGCCTTCCTCTTGATCTATCCGAGTACACACCTATACTCCAAGTAGATCCTGCCTGATACTGCTCCCTGTTGTGTTGTTGTCTATATGACCTTGCACACCTGCAAATCAAACAACGGTTCTGCTCACCTGTGAACCTCGACCTTGCACACACATACACCTGCAGATCAACGATCTTACTTACCATGTAGATCTCCTATATAGGCCATACAACTGTGACCAAGATCCTACACTCCTGAAGAACCCAGCTGGCTCTCCAATCCAGCACCAACACACCTGGTACTGAGGCACTAGGAGGAACGCACCATTGCTCTACCTCACACACAGAAGGAGCTTATAATTATGCTCTCTTACTCCCTAGCACACTTTTCCAATACAACCATGAGTCTATTATATAGATCTCATCCAAACAATAATTAGACATCTAATTACAATAATTAGATCCGTAGCTATGAGTCTAAAATTAGCACTCATCATGCAAACACTTGGTTCGTTAGCTAACTGCCCGTAATTAGCTCGCAGTCGAACCACACAGGCGACCGACGTCGGTCCCTGTCTGCCTGGGGGTCGCCGACGCCAGCCGATATCTGACCGACGTTGGTTGCCTTCCTGCCCTATCCTGCCGACGTCGGTTGGCCTAACCGACGCCGGTGTCTCTGACACTCAGCAACTCTCCTGCAACCTCCTCCATGTCTGCATCAGTGAAGCTTTTAGCTCCACAATCCTAACAAGTAGTTCATAGGCAATAGCTAAAAGAGAAGATAGAACTCTACATGTCAATTGATAATGAAGAAAGGATCTTCAAAGACATTAAATTAGATGTTACGGCCCTAAACTCCCCAAGCATCAATAATTGGTCTAAACTCTTCTTCACCATAGAGGAGCTAAAACCCATCACCAAGGAAGAGTAGAGAATTGTCATAATGAGAAGGAAACACTATGACTTGGTTGTAGTCCATATGACCCACCTTAATTATGTTGCCACCAAGTCTAAGGTACTTCATTGCATATATGTTCTTGCTCTAATTTCTATAAATAGTAGGGTTGATCATTATTGGATCATCTAAGAAGGGAATTCTAAGAGGGTGGCTCACATTTCTCCTATGGCCTTTAGAAAATACTATAAGCTCCTAATACCCCATGTAGACTTATATAAAATCAAGGAGTGGACATCTAAGCATGACCTAGACATAATCCTTAGACCCTGGTTATACAAAGGAACCCATGTCTTCAAAGACTTTAAGGTTAAGATTATAATAGACTAGTTTAGGGAGGGAATTAGGGTGATCATGACCTTATTAAACCAAGCATTAATATCACCCTCAACCACTTATGTAAATAAAATATGGGTTCCCTGTGTGTATTTTATGGTTGAAGAGAAGCTCACCCCTCCATTTGGAGACTGATTAGTGTCTTCTTAACCAAGCAGTTCACTACTATCAAAAGTAAAATAACCAAGTAATTTTATATGATTTCATATTTATTAAATGCCCTTATTACCTCTATCAGCTTCTCTATCATTGAAAATTGGTCTCCTGAAGGGAGAACCACCATCTCCACATTACTCCAAATTGCACATCTTTAAGTATAGGAACCACATGTATTTTTTTGTGACTGTGTCTACCCAGCCATAGTGGAGGCTATTATAGGTTTTCCCAATATTAGATTCCATCCATTGATCAAGAAATATATAGATATGATGGGTGACATATGGTTATATCTAGACTACATTGTTATCAAGATTGAGGGAGTCATGTCCTCACCATATATATTAACTATGTATGTACCGAGCAAGCTAGATGAGCAAGAAACTACTTCCCAACTCATCAATGGAGTTGATGGAATTTTTAAGGAGAAGAGGAAGGGTTTCCTCCATCCCTTCCCTCTAATTATTGGAAGGACCATGTTGAAATATTAGAAATAGGTAGAAATCATGTCCAAATATAGGGACTCATTTGGGTTTCAACTTTATCAACTCAAAATATGGGACCCCAAGAACATATTAATTGATCATTTGAAGGAGAAGAAGCTACCCAAGCCTGAGTATATGCATCATCTTGATGTTCATGACATAATTTACATTAAGTCAAATAACTATGAATAAGTGTTAGCTAGGATCAAAGGGCACAACATTAAGCTTGAGCATAAGTTGACAAAAGATGATAAGCCAGTAGGAGAGGCATGGTAGATGCATCCCCTCCAATATAACTTTTTACCTAGACCATTTGAGATATCTCAAGTGGAACAACCATAACCTCAAGGGTAAAATGTGCAAGGGTAAGATAAATAAGGCTATGGTAAGGAGAAGCTAGAAGAGAGACCTAAAGGGGGACCCTCATCTTCAACATTTCCACAAAGGCTAGCTTCCCCAATTGAACATATAGATATGATTGCCTTGGAACTAGATGAGACACTTGCGTGCACCCTCAAGGAACTTGTAGAGTCATATGGCATAGATGAATAAAGAGAATAGATTGAAGAAACTCAAATCTAAGCGAGGGAGCCTGGGGTAGAAAAAATAAAATATCTTACTCTTTACATAGTCCCATTGGCCCCTAAAGAGAAGAGGAAGGTATAAATGGCATTGGTCCTTATTGCAACTAAAATAACAAGGTTGACTCTCACACATCCTACTAGTGAGATCAACCTATTTAGTGATGAATTCCTCATTCATAGACTAGTCATTCTTAACTGGTTTATTTATGGAAAATTGAAAATGATCCCTTTTCTCTCCCATTCATGGGCCATAACAAAATCTACCAATATTGAAGTACATAATGGCATTAAGTTATGCATTAGGGCTATAATGAAGGAAGAGGAATAAAGAATAATTATGGTCACTCTAAGACTAGAGAGTAAGAAAATGGATACTCGAAGAGCATCAAATAGCACAAGTGTAGAGGTCTTAGAGCCTCTAAAATTCACAAGGTCATCCACCACTATGTAATTTAATCTAGATATAATAGGATTGGAAAGTGTTACCACAAGGAAATCCATGGTGGGAGCTAAAGAATTCACCATCCAAAAGGTTGAGCTCCTTATAGGTCTAACCCTGATAGGTGGGTAATAACTTGGTGAAGCTCCTATCCATGAGGAGGATGTTGAGAGCTTGATTGAGGCTTAGATGACTCAAGCTAAGGTTGGGATATAAGGGATGAAACAAAGAATCTAAAATTTGTAAAGAGAGAAGGAAAACCTAGAAACACTGGCCATTTTGTTAGTATGTGATGACATAATGGATATGCTTGAAGCCTCATTATTTGACAAGTTTAATTATTTGAGTTCAATAAAGTTAAGGCAAGATTCCCTAAGCTAATAAGGTGAAGTATCTATGGATTAATAACTAAATGGCAAAAGGTAGAGACCCAAGTAAGGGATCTCATTGACATTTTGATTACAAACAAGATTCCTTAAGTTCAAAACTATTAGCTTAGCTCATTTGAACACCATATTGGGAATAATAGTAGATAAGGACTAAGGTCTAAGTTCTTGGATAAGGAATTTGAATAGGCTTATGATGTATGATAAAGGATTGATCATTAGAATTGAGTAGCTCCTAAAAACTATGTTGGTAAATCCTATAAGGACCACTACCCTTAGAATCATTATTGAAGTTGAATATAAACACAGGGTCACTTTGGTAATGTAGTCACTTAGGCTCAAGTGCCAAGGCCAGTCTAGTAGAGACAACAAAAGAATTTTGGACATGATCTTCACTATTGAGGAGAAAATTATAGAGGCAAGGAGCATAAAAGAAGCTATGGCCAGGGATTATAGAGACTTGGATGTCTTGGTTGATAAATAAGAAGTATACCTCATGAATTCAGCTATGGACCTAGAGCTCATCAAATATTGACATCAAAAAACAATAGAGCTTCTTTAGAATCAATAAGGGAACCCTTTAGTAATGGGCCCACCCAGTAGATAATATTACTTTTGTAAAAAAACATTGTAATATTTAAAATAGGAATAATTTTTTGCAAGGCATATGTGAATCTATTAGTATATTACCTCTAGGTCAATATAATTATAAAATACAAGTGTATTCTATAAATTTATAATAAAGGACAAGTATCCTTATCTCTTGTACACCTGTATATTATAACTAACTGATACACTGCCTATTATTTCTATAAAAGGCATATATCACCATTTTTTAAAGAGTGAGAATTTTGAGAAAATTTTACATACTTTGAGCAATTAATATAATCAAGGAGTTCTAAAAATATTTTCCATGTTTGATATGTCAATTGCTAACATAGTTTTTCTCTCAATTTCTAGTTTTATGTCTTAAATTTGAATAGCTTCTTTAAATTTTGGGTTGCATTTTCTAATCATAGGGTTTCTAATTTTTGCATATGTTATATTAGATGAAGGATCTTGGATTTTGTTCACTTAATCTTGCTTTGTATTTAGATGTCCAAATGTTATTTTATTATATTAGTAAATATTTAAAAGTAAACCTGGTTCTTACTTGTGATTATTTACATTATCCTTTGAAGTTTTTCAGGTATATAATGAGATATGAGATTAGATTATTTTACATTATATATTGGTTTGAATGCATACTCAACTAAAATTAATGCTTTTTCATAATATTTGAGACTAATATAGGCAATCACTCATATTCTTTTACTCCTTACCCTTATCTTTGTTCCCCTTTTTACACAAAATCACTTTATTTAATGCTTCATTATAAATATACATTTAGATTAGTTTGTAGCTCTAGTTTGGATCATGATTCACTGAGTTAACATAGATCCTCTAAAATTCACAAATAATGAACCATGATGGCTCCCAACCATCACTTATTATAAATTATGTGGAACATTCATACATCTCTACCACTATTTTACCATAGGTGACATCAAGTTGCCACAACCTGCTACTCATGCTCTAAATTGTTGGAATTTTAAAATGATATTTGTTATTTAAACACTCAAATTATAAGTGTTCTTTAGTTCATCCATATTTCAAATGGATCAAACCAAATCTTTATACCTAAGATAGACCTAATGCATTAGCCCTTCTTTGACCACACATTACACTTAGATTTATTAGAATATAATAAAACTCAATAATCAAGTGAAACATATTAAACACTTAAAAAATAGGTCATCCATGCCTTATCCATTATAATTAACAAAATACTCATTTTCATACCTTATGAAATCTCCATTAGGCTTCATACTACCAATAGGTCTCATGGAGACCTAAATGAGATAGATTTATTCCTTCTCACTAATAATGACCTCTTGTGCCTATAATACCATCTAAAATAGACAAAAAAATATTCATACATGGTAAATTAACTCTAATACAAACCTTCATGCATAAATATATTTCCCTCCAATCTCTACAAGCCATCATGGCTTAGATAATTCATGACTTCTTCTTTTGCAAGCTCACTACTTTATAACCTTTGCTCTATTTTGCACACTCAAAACCTTGAGATAATATTATCAATCCTATGATAAATTATTAAATAAATATATAATAATTTCATTTATCCTTTATGATCTCATTATCATATTTATGCATATAGAACACTAAAACCTCATTATACACTTCATAGTGAATCAACTTATTCACTCAATCAAGACCCTTTGTTAAAACTCAAAACATTTATCATCTTTAGATCACTGTTATCTTCTTCATGGAACTTAAATATTTTCAACATGATAACCTATCCATTTATTAACTTATTATGTCACTTTTACATCAAATAAACATTATATTAAATGACAAGGACTCAAAATAAAACTACATCTATCTTCTTTCAAGTTTACAAGATTCATGTGATATTATAGGACAATGATCACTTCCATAAATTTATTAACATTATTAGGGAACAAAAAAAAATTAATCTCATTCTTATAACACCAATAAACCTTAGATCACATGAAAAATAAATCTCTACCTTTAATAGCATTGGTCTTGTAGACCAATCTTCAACTCTCACACCCCTATTCTGATTTTGGCTTCTTACACATCATCTTGATCTCACACATGAATTAAAAGCATGATATTGTCTAAATTAAACATTTTAATCATTCCATATAATGTTAAATAAAATTTATAGGCCATAATAGATTGATTTACCTTGTGAACACACACCTTAGGGTTTATAGTCACATGAAAACTAAAAATCCTCATACCTTTGTCTTTTGTGTCTTGAGCATGTTCTTCATTACTAATATCAATTTGACCATAAAAAATAGCATATAAAAGATAAATATTACTTAAATAACATCTTAATTCACTTTTAACAACCAACCTAAATGACCAAAATCACCAAAAAACTCAACAAATTGCTCTTGTCAACCAAAATCAAAGACCTTCAAACATAGTTAACTACCATTATGATTATATTTCATAAAATAATGTTTCCAAATCTGATCTAATGCATGGTACATGTCTTAAAAGAGTTAAAAACACTATAAAACACTTCTAACATAATTTCAAGTGCATTAGAAAGGATCTAAACCCTTTTAGATCAATTTGGGTTCACAAGGCAAAACATGGTCAACAAAAATAGCTTTAATGTGAAATAAATGCACTTGTAAAAAATTTTAAAACACACTACCACCTAGAGGATGATCATTATGGAGTCTAATACAACTTTTCATTTAACACCATCTTGATCTAACCTCTTTAATGGCTTCTATAAGAACTTCTTTGCTCTTGGGTTCCTTATTCTCATACACAATTAGTTTGAATTTGAACTCCAATGGTTATAATTTTGAATCCCCAACAACTATTTTTCAAAGCATAATTTTGACAGTCTCTAGCACATCACATCATACATGATCAACTTTCAATATTTAAAACTTGAGCTTGGAAACACTTCAAGACACCAAACTTGCAGGGAAGGATCTTGGCATTAAGAACATCTTCATATATCCATTTAACTAAGTTTGACTTCTCAAATACACAATAAATGGAAAAACATTCTAACCTGATGATACCTCCATGATGTCTAATGATGATCTACCTCCTCTTAGCTAGGATAGTGCATTTTCTTCACTCCAAAAGATCATGTAAAACACTATAACCTCACCAAAGCATCTAAGACACTCTCATAACATCCTCTATCACCTAAAAGTCTTGAACTCATGTCATACATAATCAAATCCATCATGAAGACCTCTTTGTCATTAAAACATCATGTAGCCAAGATAACCTATGACATCAATGACAACATAGTCAATAAATGACCATGCTCAACACATATTACTCATCCCATTTTTGCACTTACATATTTATCATATGCCAATTTTCAAATCATTACACTACATTTTATTATTTTAAATTCACATGTATGCTTGAATGCCATATTTATCAATCTAAAATATTAAACTAGTTTCCATCATATTAGGGTTTCTAAAACCAAATAAGTCTAAATAAATAGAACCTCAATTTCACTACTCATTATATTTTTATAATAATGGGACCCAAATGGGTTCCAAAAAATATAATTAAGTTTGAGTATACCTAGATACAAGCTAAGTAAGTATGATTAATTTTGGATCATTTAATATAGATGTATTTTAGATTGAATTCTGAGTAAACCTAAAAAATCTTGAGTAAAGCATGAGTAAGTATGAGTAAATTTGAGTATTATAATGACATAACATGTCACTTATAAGATAACATGTGTAATCTAATCCAAGTAACATTTTTATTAATATCATGATGCGTTCATTTTCCACATATGTTTCACATATGCATCTAGTTTGATAACCTACATAATTTGAGTCATGTATTTGTGTAATAGTATCATAGAATCTATTAATTATCACTCATAATACTATATAATATCTAAGACATGAATCACATATGATCTAAATTTGATAACCTTTACATTATAAATAAAATACCCTATAATAATCTATAGTATTATGTGTAACTATGAATTTTCTCTACCAATTATTTGAAATTTTCTATATGAAGATATGAGTCTCTAATTAAAAACCATTTTGTATGCCCCTTTTTAAGGTGAGGGATGTATCCTATATTTTAATCATCTCAAAATCAAATATTTATACACATCTTGTTATAGAGAAAAATATGTATACATGCAAAACATGCCCCAACATGATTACTTTATGTTATGATATAAAGATTAGATCTTCTAAGCATATATGAAACATGTATACTAAATCATACAAGTATCATGTTAATTAGATATATAAATGAGACACACAATACATAGTAATCATAGTAATAATAATATAAGTAGTGAGTAATAACTATGTAGGAGATACATGATATATATCATGTCATCACACTTAATAATAAGAATGCATGGTATGGATCACAACATCACAAGATTAGTAAAAAATAATATATGTATCCAAATAAAACCACATGAAATATCATGGCCATGCCATACTCAAAAAATAATAGAAACACACATGAAAACACACAATTCCACATAAATTAAGAGTCAAATAGAGAAACAATCAATAGCACAATGTAAAAGTCACACAATGAACATAGAGAGTAAAAACCATACTTAAAAGGATTCACTAAATGAACACTGAATGTCATGAGAATTAAGATTCAAAAAATCTAATAAACTCTCATGTATAATACCATATAACATGAAAAAATAAAAATCATGCATAAAAAAAGGTAAGGATAATCTACATAATTGATGTGTGTCATCTTCGTATAGAGTAAAATATACTATCCATAGAGTATAACACTTACAAACCTAAATATAGTATGATATAGGTTACATTGAGAGTAATAATACATGGAATTTAGTTTAGTATCAATTAAATAAATGTCATTGGAACTAAGTGGCACTATGAGACCCAAGTCAAGAGCAATGGTACAACTGACAAGTTAAAAGCTAGACTACTTGTAAAAGGATTTAGATAAACATATGGGGTTGACTAAGAGGAAACCTATGCATTTATGACACATAAATATAATATAAAACCAATTCTTTTTGTATCTAATCATAAAGTATGGAAAATACATTAAATGGATATTAAGAGTGCATTCCTAAATGGAGTGATTGAAGAACTATATGTGGGGAAGCAATAAGGTTTTGAGATAAAAGGTAAATAATTTTGGGTATATGAGTTAAAGAAAGATATTTATGGGATAAATAAAGATATAATATCATGGTACTCAAGAATTTATATCTGGTTATTATATCAATGATTTTTAATAAGTAAAATGAACCAACTCCTTACATACAAGCATTGGGTTATAATATTTTATATGTTTATTTCTATGTACATGACTTGATCTTTAAAGGTATCTATATGGATATTTTGAATAACTTCAAGGAAGCTATGAAATAATAATTTTAGATGACTAATATTGGACTTATGGATTAATTTCTTGGCATGGAACATCATCAAAATATAGAGGAAGTATTCATTTTTCAAACCAAGTATGCATGAGACATGTTAATTAATTACAATCTTCAAGATTTGAAGCCCACAAACACTCCAATTGAAAGTCAATAATAGATAATGAGAGAGTATATAATTCCTTTATATTATGAAAATAATTTTATAATCATGGTGAGAAGTTTTATGTATCTTACTATCATAAGATCTAATATCAATTATGGGGTTTCACTAGTTTCTAGATTTATGGGTAAACCATGACTTAAGCATTTAATAGTAGTGAAGATATTTTTAGATATGTAAGAATTAGTTATAATCATTATAAAATTACAAAAAATCAAGGTATTTATATCTCATTGGATACATGAATATATATCAAGAGGATATTTTGATGACAAGAAGTTGACTTTAGGTTATTGCTTCACATTAGGAAGTGAGTTGGTTTCTTGGTATTAAAAGAAACAAACTACAACTGCATTATCCTCTACTAAAGCTAAATATATAGCCCTTACATTAGTTTTCACTCAAGGATTATGTTTGAGAATACTCTTGGCTGATTTCAGATAGGTTCAACTTGAGCTAACAAAGATTTATGTGATAACAATAGGGAAATACAATTATCCAAGAATCTAATTTTCCATTCTAGAACCAAACACATTGAAATCAAACATCATTTTGTCATAGACTTAGTTAATGATAAATACTTTATCATTGAGTCTATGAGAAGATAATATTAATTTTTTGATATTCTCCACCAAGGGATTACATAAGCATATTCATGCAATACTTAAGGAGATGATAGGCATCTCTCCTCTTTGCATCAAGGGAGGGAATGTCAAGTATGATTCTAATTTAGAAACTTGATTATTGATATTATATTTAGTTTATTTAGAGTTTTAAAGTGTTTAATAATATTATTTTATTTATTTATGTTCTAAATTATTTGTTTAGTCAATTTTGGACATTTTTTATGAATTTCCTAAAAAATCATTAGAAATGCCAGTTAGAGTGTAATTCACTATAGTTCACTAAATGTTTACTTATTTGAAATATAAATGTATTTTAGTCAAACTTATATTTTTAAAATTTAATTTTAGATTTCTATTTTTAGACTTTCACTTATCTATGTGCATGTTTACTTAACTCATGAAGAGGCTTCTTTCATGATGCCCATATATTTTTAGTAAGTTAAAATTATCTTATTTAATACACTTTTTGTTTCCTTAGTTAATTAATGTTATTTATTTGTTTTTTAAGTTTTTAGACTTAAATTTTAATGCAATTTACCTTGTAATAAGCTTATTTTAGCTTTATTAATTAATAATAATTGCACACAAATGTAGTGTGGTGCATTAATTTGAATTGGGAAATATTTTTACATGTTTTAGATTTTATTTTATTTATATATTAATTTAGACCAAAATATATATATATATATATATTTAATTTTGAAGTTATTTAATATAGTTTTTGATCAATAATCTCACTTACAACACAACTATATTGATAGCTAATTATTCTGGGACAAATTGGTTGATGCATAGATTTAATTTTATATTAAATCAAACATTATTTTCACTCCCTCAATAAATTCAAACCTTTCAAGTATAATTCAGCTATCTGTCAGGTGATTGGGGTTAACTTTTCCCAATTACACTCCACTTATTTCCATTTCCAAGATTTCAATCATTGCAATCCCTACTAAGGTTTCCACCTTGGAGAATCTATTTTCATGTCTTTTTTACACTCCCAAAGGTAAAATATGTGCATACAAACCTAATTATAGATGTCACACATGATTGTGCCCTTATTTTCTTATTTCTTGCAAAGGGTCAAAACTGCCTAGTTTAGGTTAGAATTGGTAGATGGTTTTGACCTTAGTTGGTCTTGAACTTCTTCATTATTCAATTTCATTTTCTAGGTTGTTGTACATTATTTTCCTATTTTCCTATTTTAATATTTTGTTAGTCAACATATGTAATTTTTGGATAGAAACAAATAAGTTTTTTTTTCAAATTTATAGTTAGTATTATTGTAATTATTTTTACTTTGGTGAATTTATCTAATTTATTTCAATCTACTTGTAAAAATTACATTTTTAACATTTTATTATATTATAATAATTTTATTATAATTAGGGTTAATTAACACATTAATTAAAATTTATGTAAAACATATTGGTGAACTAGATTTGGTCATGCACTTCAATTATTTCCATATTTTTTGTCCTAGATTTTAGATAAATTCTTAAACATTAGAAACTAAAATAATTTCCTTTCGATATTAGATCTAAATCTAACACTAAAATAGCTTGATTTCAATCTTGGACATAATCATTGACACTGAAATCATATTTAATTTTCCTTGGATATGATATTTGACACTAAAATGTGTGGGTAAACCCCCATATCTAGAGATAACATAAGCTCAATAAGATTCAAATCAACATTTATGTAATAATATATATATATATATATATATAATTACATAAATGTTGATTTGAATCTTATTGAGCTTATGTATATATGTATGTATGTATGTATATATATATATATATATATATATATATATATATATATATATATATATATATATATATATATATATATATATATATATATATGTTGAGCATCTCCTATAAAATAGGAGGCCTAATTTATCTCCACAAACATCTCACAATAATATATTTTGGTTGTTAAAACAACCTTTATTCACTATCAACCAACATATCTCTCTATCAAAATATCTGTGTGAGTTATATTGATAACTCACTTACAATATTATACTCACAACTAATAACACTTATAACTATACTACTAACACATTTAATATTATTTCTCATCACTAATGTGAGCAATAACCTAGGAAATTCCTAACAAAATTATTTTTATTTTGACTTTTATTTCCATAATAATTTAATAATCTCCACACATAATTTTTTCCCCTTTGTTACTACCATCTTATTTCCCATTTTTTCTCACAACATAGTTTTCCACGTTATTTTTTTATGCCACATAATAAAATTGAATATAATATTCATTAAATTAAAATTGACAGGTTAAGTGGGGTCCCTATTGATCATATTCAAATCCCTTTCACCAATGTTAAAATGGTTTCTCCTAGTGCACACATTGGTTCCTATTTTGATGAACAAATTGATAAAGAATATTTTCAAGAAGATAATTATAATGAAAAAGCTAATCAAAATTATCTTAATTTAGAAGATACTCAATGAAGGATTCATTAGGATCCATATTTATGAACTGAATGGTATATATCAATCACAAGTCCAATATTTATCCATAGTTTGAGGACTCCATAAAATGCCATAATATATACCCAAAGTAATTGAACTCTTTTTAGAATCTAAAGTTAATAAAAAGTGAAAATCTATACTCTTAATTCACAATAAAAAAAATGATGTTTTCACATTGTAAACCCTACTACAAATTTTTTTACTATTATTATTGATACTTTTATTAATTCTATGATTTTAGGCTTGGGGGAAACACAAGGTTTAAAATATATTTATATACCTATGCTTAACCAAGAGACTCATTAAATACCTTTGATAGATATGCACACTACATCACATATCTTTCCTAATGCATAATACCTCAAAAAAAAATTGAATTTTTTCATGCTAAGGTGTTAAAATTAGATAAATATATCCCAAAATCTATCCAACCATTACATTACCAAACTTTAATTAATAATTTATTATTACTTTATATTGCATCATACACTTTACCTATAGGATATGTAGTTTCTAAACTCCACTATATGAGGATAAAGGAGACATAAAGCAACATCTCAAATATTTTCAACAATATGTTTGGATTATGTTTTTAATAATGAATTAATATCCAATTTATTTTCAATAATCTTAAAATATTATTATTTTCATTGTTTTATGATCTACATGTTCAATTAGTCAAAAAATTCAATTCGCTAGTAGATCAATTCATTAAGTATTTTTCTATTAACATTTATGAAAATATTTCTTATGCATAAATTTATAATCTTACGCAAGGAAATGATGATCCTATCAATGATTATGTTCTTTTTTAAAAGACCATGCTTGAAAAAATACTAATGCATTGGTAGATGATTATTTACAAGACATTTTCAAATAAGGTTTGATTTCCCCATTGCATGAGTCAATTATTTTCAATAAATTTAGATCATTTGAATAGTTTTTCATAATACAAGATAAATATAATTCAAGATTATTAATTTTAACAAGGTTAAGTGTACAATTTAATCTACCTAAATTTTCAAAATGAGGTTTTAAAATAATTCTTGTTTTAAGGCTAAGACAACATATACTAAAGAACATCCAAAAATTACAATTAATGTTATTTCTCAACCTTATAAATATTTTTTTATCAAATAAACCACAATGGAAATTTTATATGTTACCACAAATACCTCAAAAAATTTTGAAAAATTTACTTGAATACAATATTGTTACTCTACCTCCACCATTTAAAGTAGATATGAACAAAATTCAATTAAAATATTTTAATAAAAATGCATATTGTGATTTTCATATATGCAATGGTCAATATACTAAGATATGTTTGAAGCTCAAACATATTATTTAGGATCTCATTGAAGTCAATTTCATTGAATTAGGAACTCTTATATAATAACCTAAGTATCAACAAAATGGAAATTCTAAATTGAAGATTTTTAGTGAACCATTTCCAAATCATGAAACAAACAAGTATAGTTTAGCATTACATCACACTAAAATTAGGCTTATCTATCTGTAGGGTGGCCACCATATCTATATAGATGGAGTTTTTTTGTCCCTATATATAAACTAAACTAAACTAAATCTAATAGACTATGCTAATGTCAATGAAACTCTATCTATATATTATCCCCCTCCCCTCTATATCTGATATATATTTTGACACCCCCTCTATCTCTATCTATCATAGTTAATAGAATATATAAATTTATACATAATTATCCACTTCCTACATCATACGATCTTCCATTATATTTAATATTTAGTATAATTGGTCAAACTATTCAACCACGTCCTATGATTACTTTTGATTATAATGAGATAGTTGATGATGACTCTAATTTTCATGTTTTATGTTTATGATCTTATATTAATAAACAACATATTCACAATGTGTTATTCTATAATGAATAATGTGAACATGAAAATATAGCATTACTTTGTTCATTAAGTTACTCATAGTATGACATACAAAAAATTATTAAAAGTGTCAAGATATTTAATGTCAAATAAAAAACCACTTTAGGAAATATTATATTACCTCTTCACGTGGGTCCTATTATATTAGCTACTCATTTTATATATATACCACAATGTGGGTTATTTGATATGATATTAGGACACTCTTGGTTGTAAAATCTCCTTGGTGTGACTTTTATGATACATATATTCTTAAACTACATTCATTGTAATCAAGTTGTCAATATTTTATGAATCACATTTGAATACCCTCTACAATCTATGGTACCTCCTTATCCCCATACACCACCATAGTTCAATGATACATTTATGAAAAAAATAATTTTTTTAGTTATTCCATCTTAGCAAAAGGTTTATAGTTAGCCAGTTCAGATAAAGGTGTAAAGGGTTCAAAAGCAACCGATGTAAAATAAAATTTATTGAAAAAAGGATTCTAATTCTCAAAAAGAATAATAACATACAAAACCTTTAAAATTGGTTATATATATAGCTCAAAATTTGGAATAATATTTTACTAATAGTCATTATATTTCACATCATTATGTATTTCATAGAGCTACTCCTCATAAACAGGATAACATAAATATGATACAATTTTTTATTATAATATATTCACATTTGATACATTTCATTGAAATAAGGTAATTCATTTACCACTTTTCATGTATTTTTTAGATTCTTATCTCAATGGGATCATTGGTTAACTTGTTCCAATATCAAATATTTTAAATTATATTATATTTTGCTCTTACTTGTAAATTCAACCATTAAATAATTTATTCTAATCCCTTGAATCTTGTTAACATGTTGGGATATTGTCTCTTGTTTTTCACTTTCTAGAACCATATAGTAAAGGTCACAAACATTTTCCATTCCTAGCTCTAGTTGGATGCTCCTTTCCTTCTAAAATTTTCACTCATAAACCAAAAAAAATCACATAGAGTCTTAAGTATTCCAAATTTCATATTTTTAAATCAGTTTTAGTATGAAAATAAATGTTTATTCATGAAAAATCTTTATATTTCCATTTTACATTGCTTATACATGATGAAATTTTCAAAAAGTGTACATTTGATGAAACTAGGATGCATAATTAGTCATGTACATGCATATTCATGTCTTCTATAGATTTATCAAAATCACCATTCACATGCAATGGGGGCATATTACTCATGCATGGCCATGATATCATTTATAGTGTATCCTTACATTGAATTATGTTACAGATTATTCATATCATTCTCCTTTATTCTAATTTTGAACATTTGATTGGAACTACTTTATAATTTTTTTAGTTTCTAAATTTAGAAAACAACAAAAAAATCATATTATTAAAAAAAATACAAAAACATTTAAAATAGTCTAAAATTTTAAAATCAAGATTTAAACATGATTAACCATATAGTTTACATCATTATCATATGTTATTTATCTCATGAGTATTATATAGCTTATTATTTTTCTATCACACATGCATTTCACTAGTATTCATGAGTGTTATGAAGGAGATACAAAGTCTACACATATCAAGGTGTTGGATTTACCTCTATCCAATAGCCTTGATAATGTTATGCCCTTGACCATTGGTGTGTCTAGGGATATGTGTGGTTGACTTGTGTCTTACATACCTCTTTTATTGACTTGTTACATTTCTCTATGTTATTATATAGGTCAGCGTATGGAATAACCTTGGCTAAGTAGACTATATATAGGAGGTAGTGGTTAGTCTTTAATCATCATGTGAAGGATTCTACTATTAGTGAATTGTTATGGAGGTTTCCCCCTTGAAGTGAATTTTCTATATTATCTAGTATTTTATTTTGTTGTCAATTATCATTGTGTAATATCTCATATTTTCTTATTGGGCACAATAAAAAATCATTTTATGCAAATATATAAGTAATTTCATTACAAGTGGTATCAGAGCTTTGATTTGGGAAAGTTTCTTATGGAATTTTTTTTGGATCTGGCGAGGTGTGGCTTCTGGGAGTAGTGAAAGCAAAAAAACATAACTTGCAATTTGGGAAGAATTATTTTTTTCTATCAGCGTAGTATTGCTCAAAACACTTTTTTGAAAAAAAATATTCTAGTGTGTAAAGGTAATCATTAGATTCATCTTGACAAGGTGATCATAATGGTACCATTTCTTGGTACTCTTTTTTTTAGGTTCAAAACCCTCTTAGGGTTTTTTTATGGTAGGTCCTTCAACTCAGGGAAGAAAAGGGGCACCAAAAACTCCTAAGACTCCTACTGATGACATAGAATCTAGAACTTTAGATTTGATTATTTATTAGATTCAAGAGGACATAAAAAACTTGGTGAGGCATGATTACTTTATTTTAGTCCAAGCTAATATTTTAGGGATACGTGGAGAGATTAATGGATTTCACAGTGAATTATAGTATATCACTACACAATCAGCTACCCTCACATCTTAGTTTCAACATAACAACCCTCCACTTCAACATTCAAATCCTCCTCTTAACAACTCCAATACTAGTATGAAATCAATGTTGCCAAAAGTGGACATGTTTAAGTTTGATGGTAAGGATCCTCTCACTCGAATTAACCAAATTGAGAATTTATTTGAGCTACATCAAACCCCATTTTCTCAGAGGGTGATGGTGGCATCCATGTATATGGAACCTAAGCAATTCATTTAGTATCACTGGTTATGTGCTCAAAATAAAAATAATGGTACTCCTATTACATGGACTATTTTTATTGAGGATTTGATATCTCATTATCAGAATAATGTCTCTAAAAACTATTTCAGCCAATTATCCAAGATGTGGCAAATAGGACCTGTGAAGGATTATATTCAATAATTTCAAAATCTCTCCTTATGGGTGGAAAATATCACTAAGAAAAATTTGATGGATCTATTTTTGGGTGGCCTCAAAGATAGCATCTAATAAAAGGTTTAAATTTTTGGCCCAACATTTATATCAGAAGTTATCCCTAAGGCACACATGATAAAAGAAAAAGAGATGGTCAAAAGGAAAACTTTCACTACTGTTCATGATTGTAACTTTCTAGTACCATCATTTACATAGCCCACTATATTATCACAATGACAAATTGAGGAGAAGTGAGTCAAAGGGTTACGCTATGGTTGTGACAAAAAATGGAGCAAAGACCATCATTATGTTGAAAAGAAGCTATTTTACATTGAAGGTGCCAATGATGATGAAGATGATGTAGAAGTACATGATGTAGAGGTAGAAGTTCCTGAGGAGGAATCTAAAGACTCTCAGCCTACTATTTCATGTCATGCCCTATTAAGTATTAGTACTCCCTAAACTCTTAAAGTGATGGGTTTCCTTAAGAAATAAAAGGTCACTATCTTGATTTATTATGGGAGCACACACAACTTCATCCACAGTAAGTTGGTTGCTCATTTGAACTATTTCATTTATCCATCTCTAAAATTTTAGGTTATGATTACAAATGGTGTTACTATCAATTATTCAAGAAAACGTCATAGTATTAAGTTGGATATGGGAGACTACTTATTGGATTCTCCTATGTTTGCTATTATGATGGGTGGAGCTAATATTATTTTGGGAGTATAGTGGCTCACCACTTTGGGCACTATTAAGATGATTTTTCAAGAATTATTCATGCATTTTCATTTTGAAGAAAGGACATTTAAGCTAAGATGATTAAAGGATAAATCTCCCCAACTTGTTATCTCCCATCAAATGATAAATATTCTTTGTAAGGGTGCTAAGGTATTTGTAGCTCACTTGTTTTTTATAGAAGTATAGCCAACTCAGCCATCTCCACCTCTTGATCTACAATAAATAATTAATGCTCATTCCATTATTTTTAGAGACATGCCAGAAGTACTTCCACCTAGCCACATGTATGATCATGTTATAACACTTATTCTTGGTAGTACACCACCCAACATCAAGCCATACATGTATCTCTATGCCTAAAAAATGAAATTGAAAAGATGGTACAATAAATTTTGGATGCAGGAATCATTCGCCATAGCCAAAGTGAATACTCTTTTCCAGTTGTCATGGTGAGAAAGAAAGATGACACTTGGAAGATGTGCCCTAACTATAAAGAACTCAACAAGTACACTATAAAAGATAAGTTTCCAATTCCTATCATTGATTATTTACTTGATGAATTGAATGGTGCTCTTTATTTTACCAAGTTAGATCTACATTCTGGGTATCATTAAATTAGGATCCATGATGAAGACATACCCAAAACTACTTTCAGGACTCATGAGGGTCATTATGAGCTTTTGGTTATGCCTTTTGGCCTAACAAATGCACCATTTACTTTTTAGAGTTTGATGAATACTATTTCTAAGCCATTTTTGAGGAAATTTGTTCTATTTTTCTTTGATGATATCCTCATTTATATTAAAAATTGGGTAGACCATTTACAATATGTGAAATAGGTACTATCCATTTTGGAGCAAAATCAGTTATATGCCAAACCTGCCAAATGTACTTTTGGGACTAGTAAGGTTGAATATTTGGGTTATTTTGTGTCTTATGAAGGAGTGAAATTGGATCCTAAAAAAATCTAAGCAATGGTGGACTAGCCAATTCTTAAGACACTCAAGTAACTTCAAGGATTTTTAGGGCTTAATGGTTACTATCACATATTTGTCAAAAATTATGGTAGTATTGCAGCCCCACTTACCTCTTTGTTAAATAAATACTCCTTTTAGTGAACTGATGTAGCTACCCAGGCATTTAAACAATTGAAATTGGCTATGTACACTACTCCAGTATTGGCTACTCCTAATTTTTATAAGACTTTTATGGTTGAATGTGATGCATCTGGGTATGGTATGGGTGTTGTAGTCATGCAAGAATGTAGACCACTGGCATTTGAAAGTCATCAAATCAAGGGTAAAAATCAGCACAAAACCATCTATGAGAATGAAATGATGGCCATTTTGTATGCAGTCAAACAATGGAGACCTTATTTGATGGGTCATCACTCTTAGGTAAAAACTGATCGTGATAGTCTTAAATATTTTTTAGAACAAAGGTTTTCATCTGAACAACAACATAAATGGGTAACTAAGATGTTAGGCTATGATTTTTAAATAGTCTAAAAAAAAGTAAAGAACAATGTGGTGGTAGATGCACTATCCAAAAAAGATGAATCACTTGAGGCATTGCTATGTGCCATAACCATTTTGTAGGCATATTGGCTAGAGGAAGCATGATCAGAATGAGAACATGATAGTATTGCTCATGATTTAATTCAAAATCTTCAGCAAAGTTTAAATGGATTTGAAAAATTCACATAGAAAGGTAATACATTATGGTACAAAAATAGATTATACCTATGTAAGAATTCTCTTCTTAAACAAAAATCCTTCAAGAACTTTATGAAACTCCAATTAGGGGTCATTCAATATTTTTGAAAACCTATCACAAGATCAAGTAGGATTTTTTTTGGGAAGGTCTCAAGGGGGATGTCCAAAAATATGTGGCTAAATGTATGATCTATCAATAAAATAAAGGCAAAACCATCAAAACTCGAAGTCTTTTACAGCCTTTATCTATCCCTAGCTAGCATTGGGAAGAGGTATCTATGGACTTCATTATAAGGTTACCAAGATCTAATGTTAAAAATGTTATCATGGTTGTTATATATTGTCTCAGTAGGTATGCTCATTTTTATTCATTATCCCAACCATTTGTTGCTAGTATAGTAGCTTCTAATTTTCTCAATACAGTTCAAAAACTACATGGGACCCCTAAGATCATTGTCAATGATAGAGATCCCATCTTTACTAGTAATTTTTAGACTGAATTATTTACATGTTTAGGCACTCAATTGGCTCATAGTTCATCCTATCATCCTCAATATAATGGACAAACTGAGGTAGTCAACAAATGTTTGGAAGGATATCTCTATTGTTTTGTTTCTAATAAATAAGATAAATGGGTTCATTAGTTACCACTTATTGAATGGTGGTATAATACTTTTATTTATAGTTCTTCTAAAATGTCTCCTTTTGTATCACTATATGGATACCACCCTCCATCCATCACTTCAAAATTGAATTTTCATCCTAAGGTTCATGCTTTTGAAGAACATATTCATCATCAACACGAGGTCCTTACAAGTTTGCATGAAAATTTAGCTATGGCCCAGAATTGCATAAAGCAACAAGCAAATAAACATAGAAGTGAGAGGCATTTTTACATTGGTGATTGGGTCTTTGTTCTCTTACATCCATATAAATAGATGTCATTGAAGCAACAAAAAAAGGATAACAAGTTGTCCCCTAAGTATTATGGGCCTTATCAAATCTTGTAAAAAATTGGCAGTGTGGCCTACAAGTTAGATTTTCCTTCATCCACTCGCATACATATAGTATTTCATATATCATGCCTAAATAAAGTCATTAGACACATAGTTACCATTCAAACATAATTGGATGAGGAAGGTAGATTTATTCTTTATCTTGAAGTGATCCTTCAATGGTGCACCAAATAACTACATTATAGAGCAATTACAGATTACCTGATCAAATGGAAGAATCTACCATGTGAAGATGCCACTTGGGAGGATGAATCATTTGTTTAATAGCATCTAGAGTTTCCACAATGTTGAAGACAATTTTTTTTTAAAGATAAGGGCTTGTTATGCCTTTAACCATTGGTGTGTCTAGGGATATGTGTGGTTGAATTGAGGCTTACAGACCTCTTTATTTACTTGTTACATTTCTCTATGTTTTTAGATAGGTCAGTTTATGGAATAACCTTGGATAACTATACTATATATAGGAGGTAGTGGTTAGTCTTTAATCATCATATGAAGTATTCTTCTATTAGTGCATTATTGTGGAGGTTGCCCCCTCAAAGTGGCTTTGCTATAGTATCCAGTATTCTATTATGTTGTCAATTATCATTATGTAATCTCTCATATTTTCTTATTTGGCACAATATAAAATCATTCTATGTGAATATATAAGTAGTTTCATTACAGCTAAAGTGGATGCATATTATCCACATGTGACAATATATGTAGGTTTTATCATTCTATGACTCCTATACTATTTAGTTATAAAATATTTAAAATTATCTTTTATAATATCTCTATTTACAATTATGTACATGGATATGGTATTTAATAGGATATGATTGCATTAAATTACATGGTCTAGACTATTCTTCATTTCTATAATCCATCTATTTTATTTACTTGTACATATTAGATTACTTATTTCTTATCTATGGTTATTGTCCTTGTGTGTAGCTATTTAAACATCTCCATAAGATCATGTTTATGTATGTGTGACATTTGAACATGTCCATTTTATTTTGGCCCTTGGATCTATGTTGTCTATGATTTTTGAACATGTCCCTTGTGTGTGAAATTATCTTCTCTTATGAAAAGTGAGCATGTCCCTTGTTTGCATCCATTAGCCTTGCTTATATGACTTTTTTTGTTATGTTTGTGTGCTTGTTGTGATTATTAAGTTTTATTATTTCTATGATCCTTATTGTGCACTAAGCAAATCCATAACATATTAACTGTATATTTTATTAAATGATCTTCATTGATAGACATTATTATAGGCCTTACCTCTTATATTAATTACATGATTTTAAATAGAACATATATTACTATGTTAACCTTATATATGATAAATTATTCAATGATTACATTTTAATATGCATATTGTAGTTGAATTTTTTTTAGATGAGTTACTTTTAGTTTCAATTTCATCACCTCAAAAGGGGGGCATTTCAATGGGATTTTCATACATGAGATAAGCATTTTAAAAATCAAAAGATTAGTTTTTATACAAAACACAATTTCAAAAAGGTTCAAAATTTAGTCATTGCATAAGTTATGGGGGCATATGCCATGAATTTATACTGGCTCATTATTCCACTTGGAAATTTCAATTCACAAGCATATTTAAACTACTACACATTGAGCGAAGTTTCCATATACTTCCTAATTTTGAATTTAAGCATTATAAATAATTATTAGATAAGTAATGAGTTTATTTTAGTCATTCAAATTTAAAACATCATCAAGTATTTTATCTATCTTTAGATGTCTTAATATTTTTAAATGATCAAAATTACACAAAACACTCTAAGTGGGAAAGTATGTGGGATTGAATTCCATCTTTAGAGTATTGTATATGTAGGGAAAATTTAGTCATCATGGGGTTATTGGGGAAAGCTTAGCCCAATTACACTCCATCTTCTTATATTTCAAGGTTTTCAATCCTTTCAAAGCTGACTAGGGTTTCTACCTTGGAAAAACTATTTACAGGTCTTCCTCACACTTTTAAATGTTAGATATGTGCATATGGAGATATTTACAGTTGTCACACATAATTGTTCCTTGATATAATATTTTATACAAAGGGTAAAAACCATTTAGTTTAGGTTATAAGTGGCAGATGGTCTTGACCTGAGTTGGAAAATCATGAACTTATTCATTCTTCAGTTTTAGTTTCTATGTTTTTGCATAATCTTTTCTTATTTTCCTATCTTAGGCTTTTATCGATGAACACTTGTGAATATACTTGTAAAAACACTATAAATAATGTGTTTAATAATATTTAATGTGTAATTAATTAAAATAGATAAGTATGATCAATGTAATTGATATAAATATGTAACATGTGAAAGTCTACCAAGATGCCCTTAATGTAAGCAGCCTCCCAATGTATGAAAGGTAACCTTTAAGTGTAGCAATGTCTTTCATATGAATGTCCATTTCATATATAACATATATATCATAAATCAATCTATTTTATACTATGAAACACATGTTCATATAGAATATATATATTTAATCTAACATTTATGGGATTAGTCATATATAAATCAAGAAAACTAACAACATATGTCATGCATAGGTCATATTTTTTATATTTTTGAATATTACTTGTTTTTTATTTTTGAATATTAAAAAAATTATGTGAATCTAACCATTTATCCCATCAATGGGATGCTTAGGTGAAGCATATGGGTTAATCATGGAAAGTTTTACCCATTATCAGTGTGTAATAACATATATATATATATATATATATATATATATATATATATATATATATATATATATATATATATATATGTATATATATTGATATATTGGAATCTGAGAAGTGATATGATGTTGTAACATATCCATAATGGTTATCATATAACATATGATATAGTGTATGTTGTGTAACTCTAATACCCATATTAAATTATGTAATATTTTCTATAGTGTGAGAGTGTGCATGTGTTCTCTGTGAAACATGTGGAGTAAACTATATAACTAGCATAGGACATGATTGAGTAGGTAATTCCTTTTGGACTATAATAAACCCATAATATAATTAATGTTGAACAATTGGTATTTTTAGTAGATCAATTATTTTTTTATAAACTAACTACGTATATTGAATGTGTATAGTATGTATAATGGGTTATGGTGTAGCCTTATAAGGGAAGGTCTATATCTAAATAAGATACTCATATGGTATAATTAGAACTATAACCACTCTAACATTATATATACTTCATCCATAAGTGTACTAAATATGGTATTCAAATGATATTATGTATCTAAGGATGTCTTAACATGTTGAATGCCCATGTACTAGTCAGAATTAAGAATAAAGTATAAACTACTATAGGGCCTACCATAAGTGGTATCACAATGCTTCCATGAGGGTTTTGTCTCTTTCCATTTAATTATTTTACTATATTTTTTGTATCCATCAAGTATTATTATTTATATCCAATACTAGCAAAGGCTATCATGGTGTACAAGTTTTCACTTGAACCATTATCTACCTTTATAATGTGTATAGGTTGTGATTCAATGTAGGCATGCATAAAAAATGGTGCATAAATAAAATCATCATGAACCATAGCATGATAATTTAATATGATATTAATTATGCATACTTATATACTATGAAGAGTACAAATAATAATATCTAAAGTATGATCCTCCTTAATACTAGAAGAATATTAAGTCGGGATGTGCATTATAAGTCATATACACCTCATGTTTAGTATTAGTATTTTTTTTACATGATTTTTAAATAGATATAGAATATTTTAAAATTAACATTACCATAATTGTGTGTATTTGAATCATTTTTTTATGTAAATATCTCAAGAATGTTTTCATCTATAAAATATTGTATCTTATGTTACAAATTGATACATCTATTAATTGAATGTCTTGTGCATATTTGATAATAAAATATGAATTAATATAAAATTCCTTATATATATCCTTTTTATTATCAAATAACTTTTGGGGTGGGATATATATGACATTGAACGCAATTAAATTTTATAGCATCTTACGAGGTTCTGGTACATGTGTAAACTACCTCTTTTGAGGAGCTAATCAGATAAGATGAATAGTAGGTTATGAAACTCTGTTAACTATGATTTTTTAGTCATTATTATTATAACTCACTTGATATTTTAAAATTAATTTATTATGGGAGGTTACATTATATTTATTTAAAGGGTTGGACCCATACTGTAGTTTACTCATAGTAAGGAACTTAACTTTGTGGTCCTTGAATGTATGGCATAAGCAATTAAAATATTAAAAGTGTTTAAACATAATGGAATAATTTAGTTTATAAATCAATATTTGTTTACGTATGTATTTAAAATAATTATCAACCATTGGATTTTTCATATTAAAGAGAAAAGTCTTGTAAAGAATCACATAATCACTAATAGGTTCTTTAGGTCCTTACCTTTTTTTGTAATTTTAACATAGTACATATTGTCACAAATATTAATCAAAAAAGTGTATTAATAGATTATTATAAAAATGATTTAAATCATGGACCTATTGGTAAGGGATGTCATATAATAATCACAAGGCATAGTCCTTAAGACTCCATGGAAATAACTCAGTCAATAACTTATCATGGATACATAGCCTAAACATGCTACATGAAAGACCTAAACATGTATTTTTGGATCAAATTTACCATCATATAATGTAATATATATGGCATAAATCATGTAGGAAATTTATAATATTAAATATATAATTCCCATGGATTATTTATTAATACATGGTAATCAATTGAATGGCCAACTTTGGCTGAATTTTTTTCCAATAAAGAAACTTTTGCTATAAGATCATTGATAGTTTCTATAAATATCTGAACATTAGGCATAAAAAATTGTGTATAATTGGATGTTATCATATGAGTAACAAACCTAGAAGGTATGAAGTTATACTCTTTAGGTAAATACATAATAATATGAGGAAAATATTGGGTTGCCTCCATACAATGGGTGGACATCACATGTGTAACCATAAGTGTTGATATAGGGATAGAAATAGTAGTAGTAGTATTGGTCTAAACACCTACTGTAGAGTTAGTACCTATAAAAGTTTTAGGCACTAAAATATGATAATTGATGCTTTCAAATTTCAATTTTGACTTACCTTCACCCTACATGACTTGTGCATATAAATATGAATCTCTTTTTTCATTATATCACATCCTCATGCTTTTTACAAGTATATCCTTCCAATGTTTCTCTTAGTCACCTAAAATAAATCCCACACTATATGTCACGCCAATTATCTTTCTTACTTAGACATCTATAGATCATCATATCATTTTTATTATCTCATGTATAGTAATGTTAGACTCATAACATACCAATTGAGTTTGAAAAAATTGTCCCACACCAAGAAATTATCAAATTTTAAATTCAAATCATTCCTATGGTTTGTACTATATGTTTCACATGTTAGTGGCATGAAAACATACCTAGAGATTCTCATATGAATAGTAATAGGTATAAAATTATTCATTAATCTATCACAAACTTATAAAATATATTCAAATACTTTCACATTCAAGAGGACTACCCTATTCTTCCTAATTTTATAATGAATCACTAGGAATAGGTATTTATCAAGTCTTAATCACCCAATAACCATGCCAAAGTTTCCAATTTCCAAGTGTTAAGATCTAGTTCATATGATACATACATTTAAGGAGCATGAGTCAACCTATCCACATAATATGGAGAACTAAATGTAAATTAAATACCCTCTTCCAAGTATTGGACATTTAGATAATGCTTAAACATTAAATGGGGAGTGGTTGGGGTCAACTCAACCTGTCTCTATTCCCCCTTTTTAAGCCTAAATAATTCATTGCAAGTAGACTTAGGGTTTTAAGTGAAGGAGACAAATTTATAGGATTCATGCAAATAATTAGACCTCAGTATTTCACACAAAAATAAAATAAAAATAGTTTCCCTTATATTAAAATAGACAAGAATAATACATAAAGATAAAACCATCAAACTTAGAACCTAGTGTATTAGAGTCCTGACCTAAGGTCGATGATACCTTCTAATTACACACAAAATTCTATATCATGATTTGAATGTCCTATAGTCTATTTTTCCATATTTATTACCACCTAATTATAGTTTCAATCCTCCAAATACTAGTTAACCATTAATCATCTTATCCCTTTATTGTACTTTCCATATTCAATAAGCTATTGTGTTAATTTAGTTTTAATATTCTACAATTAGATTTGTAATTTACTGTATATATTTTAGTATGAATTTATTTACAATAATTATATCTAATTAGGGTTAATTAACTTCAATTATCTAAATATAACAAAAATATATTGGTGAATTTGAATCCTATATTGATCATGACAAACCCTAAATTCCCTTAGGGTTTATTTTCATCCTTATTTTTAGGGTTTTCAAATTAAGAGTTCAGCCCTAATTTATGATTTCCCCTTATCATATGTGAAAATAAAAAGTTATAATAATTTATTTAGGTTTTCACACTCATTTTATTATTATGGATTCTTCTTATAGGATTTTTTCTTGTCCTCTTACTTGTTTAGCCAATATATGATCCATAATATATATTTTTAAAATGTTTAAATGTTTTTTTAGTCATCGTAGTTGAATCGAAAACCTATTTTTTTTTCCAATATCTTATGCACATTTTATACATTTATTATTTTATTATTTTAATTAAATTATACCTAAAGGATGAAAGGTGTCTATTGTCAAAAATAATTTATAGGTTGATTCTTAGAGTGGTCGATTCTTTATTTGACCCTTGTCAAGATACTATTATATGTGTTTGTTATTATCTTAGGAGTAGGTTTAATATTTATTATTATTATTATCCTTGAATTTTTTAATTTTAAAATTAATACTCCATCGAAAACCTATAATAGTCCTCATCCTTTGGTATTTTTTTTAATCCATTTCATGTTTTATACTTATGATAATAAAAAAATGAATGATCAAACTAGTGTAATTAATAAAAATAGTTATGTATATGAAGAATTTTATTTTGAAATAATTTTTTATGATTATTAAAACAAATAATCTTGGTATTAAAGAAATGGCTATAATGAAGAGGGAAATGAAAAAAAAAATATGAAATAGAAAATCCTAGTTCCCCCACTTCTCATTTGCATTATTCTATTATTTATTCACTAATAGAAGAGGAAGGTAATAATGAATTACCTCATGCATTATTTAATGTTTATAGTTTCATAAATATCAAGTAAAATATAATATAACCATGCGTAGATGATATACATTTGTATTCTCATGTCTTACCTTGTAATAATATGTGTACATGTAATGATATTCCTAGTAACAAGAAAAATGTGGACATGCTATTTCCTCAATTAGAACATGATAATATTTATTTGTAAATTATTCATGATGTTTCTTACCCTTATATAGAATTAAAAATTGATTCAAAATAAAATTGATGTTTATTTTCCTTTGATATAAATTCTAAATGATACAAATGAGTGTTATGTTTCTCTCTCCTCCGTTGAGACTAAATGTGAAAAAATACCTTATTTTCATAAAAATAAATGTGAAAATATATGATTTCATGAATCTTATATTGAGACAAATTTTTATTTAATTTATACTATTACTTTGCAAACATAGTGTGATGAGAATTCCATGTAATGAAATGATTCTAAACTATGGA